>JBAJNP010005784.1:0-27786 GCA_036877545.1 Yasuhikotakia modesta
GGCACTGTGTGTTTGAACAGCTGTGTGTAAGGTGTTTTAATAGGACCAAAACACTGAGACAGGCAGCTCACAGAACATATGTTTGGGTTTCTGCTCTGTGGACTACAGTCATATCCCTGATCGCTCCAACCGCTCTCAGAGTCCAAACATTAATAATGAGTTAGAAAATAAGCACATCACAGAAAAAGAGAGAGAGAGAAATGCTTACAAAGACAAACATTACATACATTATATTAAAGTGGCCCCTTAATAAACTGTACACCAAGCTTTGCATCTAACCAGCCACCAAAATACATATAGCATATACAATTACTAAATATGAAACTCATAGACAATGCTGCAATTAGATATAGGCACAACAGCAACTCAGTTGCAACTGGTAGCCAATGATTTGCCAGCTTATAACTGATTTAAGATAATTAATTCATATCAAACACTGAAAACGCTGTGAAAACAAATCAAACACTGAAAACAAGTGACCCAATTAAGTCAAATTTGCTAAGTTGGAAATACCATCTATTCTCCTATTTTGGTAAAATAAAGTCAGTTAAGGTTACGTGAATATGATGAACCTTTTCCTCACCTCCTCTTCCCCAACCTCCTTTTCTCCTCTTTTTGCCTGCACATTTAACAAGTTGTGTGGAAGAACAAAAAATCAGCCACAAGACAAGAGAAATAACACAAGCCTAGATGATGACCTGACAACAGCCCATCTTCACATCACAGATCACTGCAGAGTGTGAAGTTAGAGAGCAATGGAACAAATTTGGAGGTAGAAAAAGAGTGTTGCGAGGATCTTGGAGTCAGAGATTCATGTACAGGAATTGTTGCTTTGGTGTCGCAGATGTTTTTGCACCTTGAGAGTTGTGGAGGTAATCGTGAGGACAAATCAGTCACTGAGAAAGTTTCTTACACACTCCAGGCCAGATATTAAATACAGCAGGTCTGCGCTCTTATAAAAGTGAAAGTGATAAAATTTTGTCAGTTACGGTTACCCATAAACGAAATGTGACCTCTGCATTTAACCCATGCCCAGTGAGAAGTTTACACACACTGCAAGTCATGAACACACACTCACACCCGGAGCAGTGGGCAGCTATCCATGCAGCGCCTGGGAAGCAATCAGGAGTTAGGTGCCTTGATCAAAGGCACTTCAGTTGCTACCTGTCAGTGCTGGAATCAAACCAGCAACCTACTGATTACAAGCCCGACTCACTAACTTGACTTATTTTGCAGTTAGTTAGAAAGGTTTATGAGGAAAGGGAATCCAGATTTCCTTGCATATGTTTCTATATCTTCTACCCAACAAACGTCTCCCCAACATCCCAGTGCAGATGCATGTGCCGCAAGATAAAGGAGTCCTGCAATAAATAACAAGCTGTCACAACATTAGTTTGACTTTTTTAAGAGGTCAGTTGTTACAGATGTCATTTTAAATGCTGTTTTTAGAAAGTGTGCATCTTTGAAAACAAGCAAAAGAAGTGAAAAATAGCATTAAAACCTAAGATGGATATAAATTAGCTGTGTGTGACCACTGCTTCTATTTGAAGAAGATATCACAGTCATCATTATTTAAAACACTATCAGCATGTACAAAATAACAACTTAAATTATTCATGTAAAATTATAAAATGCACCAAAAATACATTTAGCTTACTGGAAGGTTAAAATATAATAAATTTAAACAAACTCACAGTAGAAAGAGGTTCACTGCTGTAGACCATGTGACATATTCTGACCCCAACGCTAGGGACCAATGAAAGCATCCATGCAGAGCCTGCGCTTACCAACCAACTTAGGCATGAAATGTGATGATGACCCTGTTGGCCTTGCTGCTTAACCAGTGAGAATTTCTGCCTGTATATTATGCAATTATGCTAAATAGAATCATTTACACTGATACACCAGATGCTGTTTAATTAACCTTTCAATGAAAAAAGTCACCGTTTTCACCCTGTTTTCTTAAAAATAAAAGGACTGAAAAAACTGGTAGCTGAGATTATATCTGCATCGCATAACAATTTTAAAACTCGCAACATTTGCTCAGAAAGCAATATATAAATGCAAGAAGCGAAGAATGTGTTCTGTCTATTGCTGCCAGAAGTTCACACACAAATATGACAGGTACAAAAAAGGCAGGAGAGAAAATAAACATCTGCTAGAACGGCACTTTCTGCGCATGAAGCATGAACTGAGTAGAGTGATCTCACCTGGCCTTGCAGAATCTCTTCCTCTTCTTCAGGCGTCTCAAGTGCCACAGTAACACGATGAACGGGCGGCTGGCCATCTGCTGAGGCTCTCGTAGAAGCTGCTGTAGAAAGACAGAAATGGATATAAAAATACATCAGTGAGTCATATGAGTCTGGATAGCCCCACTGCAACACACATGCTGAACACAACAGGTCCAAACTAGTGCATATGCTTTTTCCAGTTTTTTTCTATTGTGTCTAATTGTAATTAGATTGTATGTGTCCACAAAATACATTCAAGCATTACAACAAAACTTTTATATTAAAATATTTTATGCAAATGTATACTTATAAGGCACATGAAATATATATTCTAACAGTGATCTTACTGCTGCAGGTGTAGAAAAACATGATCAATGCAGAACCATGATGTCTGTTTTACTGGTTATCTTAAGGGCAAACACCTGTACATAACACAAGAAACAACATCATTTGCTTAATTCAGTGGTTAACATGCAGACTGTCGCCTGTGCTGTCTGAGCCAGAACTCTGATTAATATGCTGGAATGTAACAGAGAGGTAATTGTGTTTTTCTTTTATCAACAAGCGTATCTGCTCAGAACACATAACCTGCAACCTGGCAAACATATTGTTTTACACAAAAACAGTCACCTGTAGACGTTTACAATTGGTGGGCAGAACTGCCACTTACCTCTTTGTGGACAGACATCGAGAGACAGTCAAGGTGGACAGTGACAGTGTGCTGAGAGTTGATTCATAGGACAGTGATTGTTAAAACAAGACCGGGTAGGTGTGGATGTGGCCCATGGACAAAAGACAGAAAAACCCACTGGTATAACATGGATGGTTTATGTTCCCTGACAAGTCCTTCAGGAGGTGAGAAGGACATTGTGGCATTTCTGCCCTGAGCTTGTAAATGGCTCATAAAATGCATAATTAACCTCCACATGCTGTAAACAATGTTCATATGGGACACAGGGGCTGTATGTTTGTATGTGTGTATGGTGGGTGACTGAAAATGTCCTTAAAAAAGAAAAGTACTATAATAGTTTTAACACCATGGGAAAATGGAAAGCAGTGTATTGAATTTCCTGGAATAATGGCACAGCAATATGAGAATAGAGTCAATTTTTAAGTATATCATTTTTTTAACTTATTTTTCAACCATAGACACTCATGATGATACTAATGATGAAAACTGATAATTTCAGCATTTTATTGAGAATAACAGCATTGCCTGTATTCTAACACAAACTGCAGTTCCTGTGACAGTCACAAATGGAAATGACTTGCATTATATCTGGCACAACAATAAAAAGATATGAACACAGATAAAAACAGAAGCATCAATATTTTCACCCATTTGTGTGCAAGGAAGAGGCACAGAGCTTTTGCTATCGGCACACCTTTTTTTTTGCTAAAAAAAAAAAATCACAGAATGATGGATATGCCAATTAACACTTCCCAGCCTTTCCTTCCTGACAAAAAAAGTCACTGAATGAATTAAAAAAGATTGAAGTTATATTGAAATACTGTTCAAACACATTTGATTTTTTACACATAGAGAAACCAATGAAATCCCTTCGTCAATGTCGTCAACAATACGAGAAGATCTATCAAGTTTCATAAAACGCAACACACCTGAGCAAGGAAGAGCGTTACACCTGTTGGCAGTCTTAGGTAACACACCTTTTGTTTTCTACACTGTAAATGCTTAGACGTCAGATGGTCTACATCCCTGAGGCCAAAGGATACAGTACACTAGAACAAAAATGGAAGAGTAAACAGTAAAATAAACATAATACTAGTCTAGTAATTAATGAGTGTTTACCTAAATTATTACTTTTCATAGTTGCAACATAATTCAGGGATATATATGGTATTAGTTGAACTTCACTGCCTCCAGTGTGTCTTACTTAATCAATGATAATTCCTGGGTTCATCCTGATTCATGTCTTAATCAGTAAAGAAAGGCTTGTGCGATACTACCTAGGTATAAAACAAATCATAACCCAGTGAAATAAACATTTACTGCTTAAAATACAGACTTTTCTTTGTAAAATAATTATTATTTGAAATACTGTCTTAATTTTGCCTTAATAAAAAGAATACACTTGAGAGTTAGGTAAGGGATTGTGGTTGCTTACACAGGTTGCGTTCTAGCATTTTGTTTCTTAAATTATTTGTTTAAGAAACTTACTGTTTCTTAAATTATTTGTCCATGTACATGCACATATTTGTGTCAACTTTAAAATGCAACTAACAAAACAAAAAATAAAGAAAAACATGAAGCTAATTGTTGTACGTGATGCATTATTAATTTAACAATTTTAGTCTTTTCCAAAAACCTTCTTTTGGCATGTAACATTTTGTTGGAGCTTTTATTTTGAGACCACGGAAACACATAAATAAATCAATAAACCCAATAAAGCATTTTATTGATTTGCTTTTGTTTCAGACTTCTGTTGGCTAATCTATAGAGCATTAATGTTTATTTCAAAATTTAGATATTAAACTCTGTTTAAGGTCCTTTTACATAACTTCTGTGTGTAGCTATAAATATAATTATATAACAATGTGATTCCAGGTAAAAGTTAAAAGCCACACACTTTCTCAAAAGACAGGACAAAAGCATGGGACCCCACGGATCATGTGACAATACCACCAAAGCACAGGTCTGACTGTTACAAACATCCATAAAAATGGCACAATAACACTGGTGGATAATTCAGTGTAATTTCCGGCTATTTCCGGGAATGGTTTTAACAGAAGAACCTGTTTACTTTCCATGCACACAGAAAATGAAGCTCTTTTGACACCATACAAAACACACAAAAAAGTTGTCTTGCAAAAAGAATACACTGTGTATTTTATTCAATAACATAGAGGACCACTGCCAAAATTTCTTGCAGGGAAAAATAGGTAAATGTACCTTTTGTCATTGTAACTTTAAAAAAGTACCAGCTTTGACTGTTTGTCCTCAGGCAGAGAAAGTTCTGGTCTAACAAACCAAACACTGCAGCAATGTGGACCTGTACATCTGATGCTGTATTTACATTGTTTAGATCCACAAACATTCATGATCCTCTGATTCTTCTTCTGAAGATTGATATTTTAGTATTTAATACCAGTGCAGTATGAATTATGTGTTCATACTCATACAGAGTAGGATATAGTGTGATAACATGCATAATTCAACACGTACATTAGCAGAGGGTTTAAATTACACCAGCCCACATGTCATTTATAAAAGATGACTTGGTGAAAATGTATGTTTGGTGCAAAGATGATGTTAGTAAAGCATGATTTTAAAGCAGCCACATTCAAATCTGACCAAACCAAAAAATGCAAAGCGCTAACACTGTACTTATTCTGAATGTAGTGACATTGTTATCAAAAGTTAAGGTGAGACAACATTAATATAGTGATCCATGATAAGCTTAGGAAAAAAATGTAATTTGACTTTGTTTTGATCGATTTTATTGATCTATCAAAGAGTGGAAAATACAGCAAAGCTGAGGCTATCTATAGACTGCAATGCCTGTCTTATCAAAGTGGTTTGGTATCTAGTTATTATTATGTTGGCCAGGATGGACAAACTGACAGAGGGAGCTTTCTAATATTCTGATTCATTCGTGAGCAAACAGGGTATTCAGGTGACATCCAAACTCATACAAACTCAAGTACAGCAGATCAGTTGTCACAGTAAAAATAAATAAGATTCACCTTCCATCTTATAGGGCCCATACAAACACAGCAGGCCTATTGGGGAAGTTATGTAACTCTGCTGAGCTGAGCAGAATGTAAGTTATGGTCCGATCCATCTCTGTACTCACGGAACCATTTTATAAATGGGGCAAATCCTTTTAGTCCTGGATCATAACCAAGTCTACAGTGTTCAGAGAAAATGAGGCAGAGGAAAGACTGAGAAGTGATTGGAAAAGAAGTGTTGGGGAGTCAGAGAGAGAGAGTGAGGGGAACAAAGATGGATGTGATCAGGTATTAATGGAGAAACGAAGAGCAATGGCACTTTCGTTCCTTCACTTTGTCCCTAGACAGTATGTGAGCAGGATGGAGCGGGTGCCAAGCAATATATTGACAGAAAGAGTAAATCACCCGCTGTTGACATTTCACACTGTGGTGAAAAGAGGAAGGCTGCGACAAGTGGTCATCATCACTTATCACATTAGTTCTCATCATCAGCGCTTTCTGACAATGCTTTTTCACTCCTCTTCACTGTGTGTGTGTGTGTTTGTGTGTGTGTGTGTTGCATGTACATTTGTACTGTAGCTAACTCATTCTAAAAAATAAACAGTGCCTTGTTACACATAATAGTTAATAGAATTTCCTCTTTAATAACTGTATTTTGCTTTTTTAGTGGATATTTAAATGACTATTATGTATGCTACCTCAATTCAAATTCACACCTCTGTGTCTCTATCAAGTTTAAGTGTAATTACTCCTCAAAAGACCAGCCTCTCATTTTACAAAGTGTTAAATCTTACCTCAGAGCTATTGGCACTTGTTTCTGTAGTGTGTGTGAGGAGGGGTAATGTGCTGCGCCCAGACTGGTACCATTTTAGTCTGAAGGGACTCACACGCTCCCTTGTGTCAGAATGTGTAGGTGTGAAAGAAAGTGAGAGAGAGAGAGAGAGAGAGAGAGAAACATTGCAGCAACACTTACACACAGATGTACAGCTCAGTTTATCACTTCACACTTCAAAGGACCACACACATGCGCACACACACACGCACACACATGTGCACACACAAATAAAATAACTACAAGTTAGCTATCTGAAGTTTGGTTTTCCCTTAATATATTACCATGTGGCTATGATCAAATCCATAACAGTCTTTCAACCAATAACCTGAGTTTAGTGGGCGGGGCTTTCTATTTCAGATGTGTCAGAAATGACGCATTTCACCTCTGAAATGTGTGTGAGTGCAGCAGATGAGGCATGCTAATGATTTACTCTGGTGTAAATGGTAAGCTAGTCATCGAGCAGTGTTTCATGCTGATTACACAATCTGGCCATAATGGCCGATTACACCACAGGGTGGTGAAAGCATCTTAGTTCAAATTCCTCATGACTGCAGTCACAGTCCACTGACATCATCTTCATTTCATTAACGTTCGTCAAGCAACTGCCTCTTGGCTTCAAGGTTGAGTAAGTCACAGCTAATAGAGGATAGGACACCCGCAGACACATGCGCTTCCTGTGACAGCAACAGTGCCCCTTGTATCTGCTGTCCATCACGCTGATTTTATGCAGTAAATCAAAAGCTCTGAAACACTACAACCTTCAGTGGCAGAATCCTTGATGCAACCTCTCAGTTTTCTCAATTCAATTTACCTTTATGTTCTTCTAGAAGGCAAACATATCCCCTGCATTTGTCTCAAGGGTCACCTTTTATTTCAACTACATTTGTTGAGAAACATGATGTTAGACATCCTACCTCAAGCCTGCTGTTGCCCTCAACTTTCCCTGTAAGTGACAAAATCCTTCCAATGCAGGCCACAGGCTCCAGGCCTCAACCAATTAAAAGCCTTCTGGTGGGCTACATTAATGCGAGCTGGTCTCTGAAATATGATTCAGCAGATTTACAGCTTCATCTCAACATCCCCGCAACCAGGAGTTTCGCCCAGTCAATCTCTGATCAATACCAATCTCCAGCAATGGCTGTGAGGCAGAATCCACCAGCATCCCTATGGAGCTTTTCTTCTGGATAATAAAGCATACAAACAGAGGAGCAGTATAGGGCAGATCAGTCTAACGGCCTTCAGATGAGATGAGACGGTATGGAGGAACTTTATGGTATCATGACTGGAAGCCTTCAGAGTTTTGGAGGGATATTGGTAGACCTGGATGCTTTGATTGTGCTGTTAGAAGCATGAGCCCCAGTTGAGTTTATTACCTTATTTATTATCATTCTACAAACCATGTCCACATTTAATTTAGAGAAAAATTACTGGCCAAATTTAATTTACTGGAAATTATACAATGTCATTATATTGTTGAAACATGTAACAGCATGTTGTTGGAAAAGTTCATTTTACAATGAAAAAAAAAGTTTTAAATCGAAAAGAGTTTTAAAATCGAGAGTTATTTCAAAACTTTTTTTATAAAATTAACTAAACTAATAAAATCTGAAAAATGAAAAAAACCCTTAAAACTATGAAAAAAAAAAAAGCTGGATTGTCTGAATTTACAGAGTAATTAAATGAGACTGCAAAAAGTGAGATTTTACTGCTTGGTGCCTCTTAGATTTTAGTTTTTGACATCTAAAGCAACCGACCACAGTTCACTTTTTGGTTGCGACATTTAAGTGAGAGTAAATCTAAAATTGACAACGCAAAACAATAGAACGGTGTGCAGCTGCGTGGTTGCGGCAAATAATGGCACAGCTGGATCCACAAAACATTTACTAGAGCTAAGCAACCTTAAATAAAACCTGAATATATTTGAATTTATTACATTTTTATAAAAAGATTCTATGCCACCAACTTCCTTAATGTCTCAGCAATGTCACATTTATAGCACATTTTGTTGTTTTTTTATAGCACAAATACTGCAGTATGCTTGTTACTTTTAAAAACTTTATTTTTATTAAACAGTTTTATTTAAGTATAATGTAGTTTCTATACGGAACGATTTGTGGTGCTTAAAGAAATATAAACCTCAACTTTTAAAATTAAATAAATTTTCTGCAAAAATACAAATGTATAAGGGTTATTTATGCACTATTTAATCTAAACAGAAATTGAATTTACAAAGTCACATCTAGCCTTCCTGTTAATAACACCCCAATGGTTGTGGGTTCAATCCCAGGGGAAGGCAAGTCCTGATAAGAAAAAATATGTATATATTGAAATCACTGCAAGTAGATTTGGATAAAAGTGCCTGCCAAATGAATGAAGGCTTTTGTTTGAGGATTCATATTTAAAGGTGAATGAGCTAATGTAGGTCAGCACTGCTCTGAGAGATATTGTGTACAGGAATTTGAGACAAAGGCACAAGAAAAATTCCATGTGCCTTTGCCTCCCCACACCTTGTCTGCTTGTCAAGTGCTGAGCTGGTTAAATTTCTTTTACCGTGCCAAAAGCAGCAAGATTCAGATCTAAAATTAAATACGGACTGCATTTCAAACAAACATCTAGATTGCATTCTGTAAAGTGCATCGTAGTGCATTTTTAAGAAACACAAACTCAAAAAAGTGTCTACATGTTTCAAGTCTACACATTCAGAGCTTACAACCCCAAACTATTGCTATGCAAGTAAGCATAAAACTTAGAGGTACACGTATGTGTTTTTAAATGTCTACCATGAGCAATATCTAAAAAGTCTGAGGAAATTACATAGAAAGTCGCACAATATCCACCTCTTTTTAAAAACGCACACACACACACACACAGTCTAAAACTTGTCCTATAAACTGACTATGCCTACAGAGTTTAAAGTAAAAGGGAGGGAGAGACAGAGACAGAGAGAGAGAGAGAGAGAGAGAGAGAGCTGGCCCTGTTTGACTGCTTGTTGACTCTAGAGAGCAGCTTTCCTTCAACAGCTCCTCGGCTGAGAGCAGAACTGGCCTGATTGCAGCAGATGTTGGCACTTGAGTGGCGGCAAGCTAGAGGTAATTAGCGCTCAGTGCTAGCAATGTCTGACTCCTTCTCTTGCTTTCTGTCTCTTTCTCTCAGCAATGACCAGCATCAGCTCACATAGACTTGCACAGAAATACTGCAGGGATAATAAGATGCCGCCAACTAATCAGCGGAATCAAAACAAGATCTTTGGAATCACTGCTTCTCAACCGCTGGGTCGTGGCCCAAAAATGGCTTGCAGGCCTGTTCTGACAGGGTCACAGACAGCAGGGAAAAGCAATGTAATAGATGCTTTTATCCAAACCTACAAAAAAGCATCACACAGCAGGAACCAATAAAAGAACTAAACTATAGTAGTAAAACAAATTTTTGTAATACATAAAATTGAATGATAATAATAAATTGAATACATTTACATTTTCAATTTTTAGATCAACAAACTGTATCAATATATGTTTAAAAATAAAAAATAATCAATGATATAATTAATATTGTAAAATGATTTTGGAAGGGGCTAGTAAAAATGAAAAAAAAAACAAAAAGCTGAAATAAATTGTATAATAATTTAAAAATAATAATAACTGTAACTGCTGAGTCCACAGCTCACATGTAATTCACATGCATATGAAATAAAGAGTGTAGAGACACTCCTGGACAGGCTACCCCTTTATTATTTTTTATGAAATAAATAATCCCTTAGTTTGCTGTGTGTTCGTCTCCATGACTCTCCCAAGTTGTCATGACCACTGCCCGACTCTCTTAGCCAAGTAAGTGAGGACAAACCACATGGTGGTCTGATAATCTTCCCGCTTTGCTCTCTGGTATCTCAAATTCATGTTGATCTAGCTAGCAAGACACCCAACACAACCCCTCAAAAGGATTAACACGGCTCCTCTGCACCATCAGTATGCAAGGATGTGCAGTCTGGCTCAGAGCTGTGCTTCACTTCAGTGATCAGGGATGTGCCGTTCGGAGGACATCTGTCCCGCTCAATCTGTTTTGAGGGCCCACTCCACACGGTTTGCCCATGTGAAGGGGGGACCATAAGCACCCTCTCTCACACGCTTCTGCTTCCTGCTACGGTCCACCTGGTTGTGGAGGCCTGTGTCAGTGAGAATTAATCTAACAGGGAAACAGAGGAAGGGCTGTTGGATGAACAGGCTGTGTTCTGTGGTGGAAGGTGGAGGGGGTTTATCAGACAACGCTCCAAACAATTGCCCCGCTAAGAAGATTGAGAACAGGGTCATTAACGACCAAGATGACCGAGGCTTTCCCTCTGTGGAATTAGACACTTCCAAAGCTTTCTCTGTGCTTTCTTTCACACGGTTATTCCAGGGTTTTTGGTGATTCCACTGGTACTTTGTGTGCCCATTTGGAACCGTGAATATTCGACTGAATATTTAGATAAATATAAATAGTCATTTAAAACTTTCCTGTCATGTGACATCCTTATTTTTGATTTCCATGGATTACAGTGTAAAATCTTTCATATAAAAGAACAGGAAAAGGATAGGAATAGGAAAACAGAATGGATTGACCTTCATGGCATTTATTATGTGACAAAATGGCAATAAAATCCAATAGCATAATGCTAAAACCTATGACAAGCCATTAAAGGAAATTTAAACAATAGCAACATGATACCACTGCATGATACCTTTCACAAACTCTTTCACCTCAAATGGTGAGTTACTATTAAAAAAAAAGTACTGCATTGTGTTTAAATAGATCTAAGATAAGTCTGTAGATAAGCAATACGACTCACAAACTACTCAAACTATTTCTTAACTAACAACACACACTGTAAACACACACTCATTCTTTCCTGCACCCATAGGTGACCATTGTTCACAGCTCCCTTCAGACACGGCCAAACTAATGACCTTGAAGAGCAAACTACCAGGAACAGATCAATAAAGGTCCCTCATTGGAGCAAGCATGTGGATCCAGCAGAAAACAAGTCCCACTACACTATTGCCCTTGCTTTTAATAACCTGTCCAATAAAGCCTCAACAGCAGATCCAGCTCACTTCTTTATTGAACAAACCAATGACATGGCTCTGTTCGTGAGCGCTGGTATTTCCCATAAGCCCATTTTACAGGAAGCCATCATCTACCTTCATATCAGACTCACATCCGTTAAAAGCACCAAAATGTAACAGAAAGTCCGACCCGGTTCTTCAATGTAATTAAAAACACTTTTCTTTCCCTACTTTCATTCTGGACACTGTCCATCAGTGTGTGGCAGATGGCTGCGGTGAGAGGGAGCTAAAATAAGCCTTATGGGAGAATGAGAGCTTGCTGCTTGAGATCACAGCTGTTTGTTCTTCCCAGCTCCTTACAAGAAGCAGAGATGAATTATTACACGGATTATATATTATATTTACTGAATATATGTATAAAACTCATTTTCATTATTTACTGACATATATATATATATATATGTATATTCAGTAAATAAAGCATAATCCGTGTAATAATTCATCTTTTTTAAAGAGGCACTGACTTCAATTCACTCACTCACTCATCTGGACTCTTGTTGAATTACTGCAGATAACAATATCTTTAAGGACGTCATAAAACATGTTGCAATGCTAAATGTTCTCAGAACTGAGAAAAGGAAGATGAATTATCTGTTATTATTCATGCTCTGACAAAATAAATGGAAAAATCTCAGCAAAACCATGTCAAACTGTATGGGTTATGTCTATATATCTAAGCTACAGTTGTTTTCTAAGAGAAGCAAAGGAAATGAGAACTTAATTATAGTGAAACTTTATTTGTATTTTCTGGTACAAAAATGCAGAAGAAACTCTGACCAACTTTTGTCCTTTGAAACAATACTGAACAAAAAACAACACAACATATCCCTACAAGCGCTTTAATAGGGCAGCCATGTTTACTTGCAAGCTGGTAACATACAATAAGATCATCCATGAATTCTTTCACTTTAGAGTGTGTAAAAAGCCCTTCTGACTCCCCGTTCATTAATTCACCTGTTGATCTTCTCAAAGGTCAACAAAACAGCCTGATATTGTGACCGACCTGATCTCTGTCAACACCCACTATCTCCAACATTTTAACCAGTGCCAAATGTCACTGTAGACTGGAGCCATTACTGGCTATAATTATAATAACAAATACCTAAATAATCATCAGAGAAGAGAACCTCTTCCACTCTGTGTGAGACTATTGACCCTCACCATCTTCTCAGACAGGTTCCACAGATCCTCCTCAAATTAAAATCGGTTGATTGCTTGTTTCATTTCCACAAGGTCATTGTGGTGAGTGAACGTGGGAGTGGAAGATTCGTCTGATCTCATTCAGGGGACGGCAGCTACAGGCCATCTCATCTCGCCCGATGCCGGGCTGATGACACACTGATTGATTTGTGAAAGGATAGGGTGGAGACAGTGGTTGAACATGAGCCTGATGGGGTAGAAGGTCTCTTTGGGCTTATTTAGCAGTTAAAAGCATAATTAGACAGGAAGATGGAAGAGGAGGTTGGGCATGTCTCGTGATATTATTTTTTTTTTACTCTGTGCACTGATGCTATTGTAATCAACACAGTATTTCTACACAGTGGCCTTAAGTCAATGTGTCTTTAAGGACTAGTTGACACAAAATTTAAAATTTTGGCAAATATTCTTAAACAGTCTAATATCTGTCTGTAAAACATCTGTCTTCTGTGGATTTCTTAAGTAGTTCATAGCATAGTTTCTTATACATGTTTTATAAAAAATATAGTTTCTTATTCATATACTGCTTATATAAATTAAATTAAAAAAATATTTTGTAATACTACTAATAATAAAATAATATTTATAATACAAAAATTTGTTCATACAACATGTGTGCTTTTCTCCATAAATGAAAATATTGCATGGTTATCATATGATAACATTGAATAACAAACAAAACAAAATTAAACCTCAGAAAGCTTTTGAAGTATACAGTCCATCAACAAAATGTCATTCTCCATTAAGCACAGTTCTAAATGATTAAAAATTCAATTAACAAAAATTATTTTTCACAGAAGTCATATAAAACTCTTCTGACCTGTGAATCTAACACAACCAGTTCAGTTTAAAAGTTTCCTTTTGTGCTTTTGCCGCTTGTATGTGAGACTCACACAGAAAAGGGTCAATTATGACCACAACAGCTTGTCATACAATAGTCCAAGACCAGGGTAACATTTAAGTTGCATCTAGACCATTAGATCTAGTCATTTTGACTTTATACTGTTATTTTCTTTCACAAACGTCTCCTTTTCTCTCTCTGTGTGTCTGTGTGTAAAGCCTGAAAGGTTCCCAAATTCTTTCATTCCACAGCCCACAAAATGATAGAACAGAATAAGCCTCCATTTTTCTTCCGAACAAAAGTATCTAACAGACAGCGTAGATCCTAATAAAGAAGTTTAGAAAAGCTAATCTATTTGCTTCATTAGTCCTGCCGTAATTACAAAAACAACAGAAAACATGAGCGTTTGATGAAAAGAAAGTGCGCCTTTTATTGTGTTCTCAATAGAGACAAAGCTAATTTAACAAAGAGCGGGAACATAACAGGAGAATGGGAGGCTATTCAATCAGGAAGTGTCACAAACACACATACGCCAAGTAAAACTTCCTCAGTGCACCTATTCCCTTTTCTTCCTAAACTTACAAATCCAGAAAACAAGATGTTCAACAATATATTATTGAGACACAACAGTTATTTCATTCTACATAGCTGAGAGTTACCAACACAAACAGTGTATTGTCCATTCTCTGAGGACTGGAAATCTGGGTGTGGTGCTGCCCCAGGCCCACTATTGGCAATGATTAATTATTCTAAATATTGGACTAAAGGGGCTCTGGACTTGATCATAAGAAAATGCTGGGGGTGTGTTGAGCAGAATTACTGAGCAACTAAGGTTCATTCACCACAGGACAGTTTAACAAACGATCATTTAAGCAAAGAGAAAAAATAGGAAGCCAACCAAAGTGGTTTACACAGCAGGATTAATTCATTAAGTGGATGACTGTAAATATACATTTCTATTAGAAGAAAGCGCTCGGTGTAATTCACCCACACTAATAGGCAAAAGAGCATAGCTTCTATTACAGGCAGAAACATAAAGCAACCAGTCAAGCTGTGACTTAACATTTATTGCCTTTTAGACTGCTAGAATAATGTTTGTAAGCAAATGTAACACATGGTCAAACACGTCAAGTTTTAGAACGTGTGCATTTATTGAGTCAATCTGTGATTATGGACTAATGGTATGTTCTGTAATATTACATTTTACATTTACACATTTGAATGCAATTTTCAGTGCATTCAAGTTATCACAATTTGTGCACTGCAATGCCCTTCCAGTTAAGCTACAGGAACATGGTATATCATTGGATGTTAGAGTGGCAAAAGAGTAGTCTCTTTGGATAAAAGCATCTGCCAAATGAGTAAATGTAAAAGCTTGTGTGTTTGCTGAGAATCAAACCCATGATGTTGGCGTTGCGAGCACCACACTCTACCAGTGGCGCTGAAGGAATTTTAGCAGATGTAAACACAACGTGTACCCAAAGGATGGGAAGTTTGGCAAACTACTTGGCAGTAATATATTTTGGGAAGCCATTAAACCTTGTCAATCATGGACAATTGCACTTTTGGCCAGAGTATTTAGTTCTGATTAACAGCTCAATCTGTCTTGTGGTGTAATTAATGAAGAGCAGCTCAGCATCTCAATGCTGTGAACCCCCAAAACTGTGTGACGATGATGTGTACATCTCTGCCTTTCCATATCCTGCAGAATGGTTAATTTAACACTATGCGGCTATGGGAAAATGGGGCCATTGGACCTGATTCATCGTGTCTATAACCAGTGTAGTTGGAACCTAGGGACAGGAGTTTGAAATGTTTCCTCTTCAAACATAAAAACACATCACTTATTCATTGCGATAAAAAACCCATACAGCTTGAAGGTGCAGAAAGACAAGCATAAAAGTTTACTGTCACATAGCACTATTTTTGCATTTATATCCTACCACAGGAAAATACAGATTCATAAAAGTGGATAAAGTAATAGATTCTTAATGGCACAATCCCAGAATTCCCTGGGTCATAGAGATGCGGCTCTAATTAGACCGTCTCAGACAGGAGGGTAAAGGCGTGAACAAGAGATGTGTGAATATGAGAAGGGTCATCGAACATCCGGCTGGCGTCATATGATGATAGATGAAGTGAGCTTGCGGCCAATAACTGCATTCATTACCTCAGAATATTTACTGCCTGTTTCTCCTGATCAATATATACAGCGTACATGAAATGCACCACTGGCAGCCCTTCCTTTTCTCCCTCTTTCATTGACTCTTTCTCATTGTTACACAGGTGTACACATCACTCAGCCTTTATATCTGACTGCTTCTCTTCCTGTTTTCTATAGATTCTATCACTGAGGTTCCCATAAACATTAAACTAGGGAGCCTATAAACAATTAACACCCTCTACTTGTGTCTCCAAGTCATTAGTTTCTCTACAATCACCCTATAAAATGCAGAGGGAAATGACTATAATGGAACTCTCATATTACACAAGCTTTTATATCTGCATTCTACATTTAGGTCGTGTTTAAGTCAAGTAATTAACCAATTTATCAGGTTAAGGTAGGCAATTAAATGTGTTATGTAATATATTTACTTCAGTTAATGCATTTTTGTTCTGTGTGATCGCTAAAACTCAGAACAACCTCCTGAGGAGCAGGGCGAGAGAATTCATTACTGTCTGTTGCCTCCTTGACTGACAGGTGATCAGTGGTTGTTCGGCTCCAATTAATGTCCAACTGTCTAAACAAATACAATGAAATGATTGGAGAAACTGTGAGGAAGGTTCAATCAAAGTAACACTTTCCAATTCCCTTGACGCCGCTGTGTAATGCATGAACACATTTTGGTGGCTGTTGATCTTGCAAAACAAGCGAATGTGCAAAATACAAGATGAATTGTCAAAAATCACAATCTGAGGATGTCTTGTCACAAGTTTGTTTTGAATAATATTTAATAACAAATGACTGATTGTGGATTGTTGCATTCATAACCAATATTTATATGTTGTGCTTAACAGCTTTTTGTCAGATTTTATGTCAGTTTGCCAGAGAAAAACAAAGATCGTCTGTTAAGTAAAGGAACAAAAATGTGTCATTTTGAGAGAATTTTATTCCCAATTCAATTAATCAAGTGTCATGAAACCAAACCTCTGCTCTGACCTCAATAATGACTCATTCTTTCTCTCCCCTCTTTCAAAAGGGTGTGAAATTTCATATAAATATGATTTATATTTATATGATTCACTGTAGCAACTAGGGTCAGATTAATGTCACAAAGATAAGGTGACAAACTGAGCACGTATCACAGCCGGTCTCACAAATCCATCAAGCTTATTTCATATGCAACAATGCAAGCGAGGTTTTTCATTGGGTTCATCCTCAGTCTATTAAAAAATCTAAACTAAATGCATAATGTATACATGTATGCATATGCTTCAGTTGTAGCATATATTATATGGTGCTAACCACACTACATGAATCCATTATTTTAAATCACTTTTAAATCATATATACATTACACGACAGTTACTGTAGTTTTGGGCCACAAAACTGATTGGCTAGCATTGTGCTAAGAGTGCTAATATTTTATATAGCAGCACTGGTATGTTTTATATCACTCCGTAGACTATGTGAGTGATGTAGAACAGAGGCTGTGTGATTTTGCCTACAGCAAGACAAAACGCTGAAGTTTGTGGCTTGAGGCAAACAATATTCTGCTTTACACCACTCACATACTCCAGCTGGGTTCCTCTCATCAGTGAATGAGAAGAAAGCGGCCTACAGTGGCCTTATCACAGTCCTGCCCACATAGCGCATACCTGTATGTCTTCATATCCTGATTGGCCCTGCTGTATTCAGTATATACAACAAATGTTTTATATACAGAGGGATTTGAAACATATATACACACACTCAGCCAGACAAATACATACACAAAGATACGATGCTATACACAACAAAAAGCCCAGAAGCGAAACCTCATAGACGGATAAGGGACAGATCTGATCTTAATCTTTCTGAAAGTACAAAGTCTTTAAGTTTCTATGAACTGTAAAAGATTCCAAACTCTTACATCCTACAGAGTGTATGTCAGCTCTCTGTCTTGCTCGTGGGTGAATGAGGGGAGGAGAGCAGCTCGGAAGAGCGGAAGTGTCTCTGATCACAGGGGCTCAGTCATTAGTTCTCCTAATTGTCTCTTCCTGGCATGGGGGAGGTTACCGCGGCAGCCGTTTCCACAGCAGCTGTCACCACTTGGCGGGAAAATAAGTGGAAACATAGTGTGAGTGAGAGAAGCAGGGGTTCTCGACAACACGATGCTCAACACTCAAAGAGAGAATCAGAGGGAGGCTTAGAGCCACAGGGCACTGCAGGAAGAGACGCCAGTGCAGAAAAAGGATGAGAGAGGGAGAAAGTGAATAAGTACATTTTTCACTCAGTCCCTCCCTCACTGTCTTGCGCTGGCAGTCCGTGTTAGCAATGCTAGTTCAGGAGAAAAATTCTTACCAACCATACAGTGGGCCTTAAAATATATATTTATATATTAATCTGTTATATACATATTATATCTGTTTAATTTAAATAAAAAAACATAAAAATAAAAAAACATTTTATAAATATAAAAATGCCTTTTGTCCAATCAGATTACAGGAGTAGTAGTAAGTGCATCTATATTTGCATTCCATATATGCTTCTAGCCCACACAGATATACCTACATACATAAATATGGACATATGATATTATATAATTATATATTATAAGTATCTTATCCAGCACTAAATCTGCATTAGGAAAATCAGCAAAAATACCTGATTTATAAAGCAGCCCGCTTGCTACATTTCTCCTTTCTCATCTTCAGCCTGTAGAGGCCTCTACCCACTGTATCCTGTACTGTCTCAGTAGTAGAGTTCTCACCTGCCACACTGCGATTCAATAGAATTCAATTCCCAACCAAACTGAGCAAAATAAATGTCAGCAAAGCATTGTCAATTCTAAGCAAAAAAAACCTGTGTAGTCTAGCAGCAATAGTCATATCAAAGAAATGACATGTTTGCTTAAAAACCTCTGTAGAGAGCAAAATGAATTCAACAGCAAACATGCAGAGATTACAAAGGCAATGTTTACTGTCAACCATTCGGTAGCTTTTTCCACATGAACAGTTTTCAAAAAGCAAGAAGACAGTAGGAGAACCCAACGGGGCAGATGTGGCACGACGCTGGAGCAAAAAACTGCGATCAATCCTCTGATAACCTCCATAAAACTTTGATGTATCACAAAGCTCAAACACGGGGGAACAAAACGCCAATTCACATGCCTGAACAAGCCGTAGTTAATCTGGTTAAGGCCCGCATTCATGTGCAATTAGTTTCAGTGCGTTGTATTGCACGAAAGCATTAATACCACTGCCTGTAGTCCTCGAAAGCCATTTAACAGTAAAATCTTTGGAATTGTAATTTGGCCCTAAAGCTGTTCCTGAAGGTGTGTGTGAATATGTGTGTGAGGACATGCAAAAAACAAGTCACTTTGTGCGTCACATTATCTGAGGCTGTGTCTGGGCACAGAGGCTGTACCATAGAGCTATAAATGCCTTGTCTTTGCGTACATGGTTTTGGTGTGGTTATGCTAATCTCTATCCATCTCACATAAGTGCAAAATCATGCTTAAGGCATTCCCTTATAATACAGTGTGAAATCATTTCTGTTCCATAATAACTCAATATCTTCTCCATGCAACCTCCAAAAAAAAACAGTCCCAGGCGTTTACAAGCATGACATATACACACATCACACACAGTTCACACCTGAAGTAGATGCACCCAGAAAAACCCATGTGCTCTTGTATAATGTGTGTATGCTGAGCACATGTTAATTCTCATGCAGACATAATGCATGAGCTGATTTTAGGACAGTGTGGACACTGCTAGACTTCAGAGCACTAGACAACACAACTATATTCAACACAACTATACCGTAGCTTTTGCAACTTGTTGCTTTGTACACCAAGGGTTGAGATGGTTGCCCACTGTGAGTTAGCTGCAATCTGAAGCATTAACATCTTCAAGAAGAAACATCTAGTGTTTTAAAGCCTACTAGTTTTTGAGTATACATTTAAATGTGTGTGTGTGTGTGTGTGTATGTGTTTGCTGATATGTGATATTTGTTTAATCATTTTTGCCTAACCTACCTCTTCTACCCAAAATCAGTTTGACACACTAAAAAGTAGCTGCTAAATTTTCAAATGAGGTTACAAAACGTAAGCAGGATATCCTTGTCATCCTCTGGAGACGTTTTATAGATGTGATATCAGAGTTGAACACCGTGACAGCAGCGCTTGGACTTCGTCGGTGTGATTTAAGGCAGTGAAGCAGCAGTGGCATCTAACCGCAGATCTAACTGCTCCTGTTACACGCTCTACCTCTCTACCTTAGCTCACACGTTCCTGAATAAACTCTGCAGCACGCATGAATACTCAAACAACCCTGACACAACCTCACAGTAAAAGTCAACTTGCAATGCTTTCTGGCTGGCTGATAACAGGCACCTGTCGCATTAAAGTCAGATGCGCGAGGGGAAAATCTTATGCATGAAGCATAACTTCCCCTCAGGTATCCAACACATCACCTTGCCTCCTCAAATCTCAGCTGAGGCCAGGGATCAAGAGAATGCCAAACCTCTCATACAGGCATAACAAAGCATTATCCAAAACAAGAAGCCCAGATCACATCTTGCTCTTGTTTATGCATCAACACAACAAGCCGCCGTTCAAAAGGGCTTTTTCTCCTCTGGCTGAATGTTCTTTAGAGCTGGGCTGAAAGAGAGGTGGAAAACAATACCCTCTAAAAGCCTGTTTTCCGTCTGAACATATTAATAATATAAACCACAGCTTTCATTTCCTGAATCAGGCCAACCTGAGCTCAGCCATTTATCCCCCATGAGCGGGATCGTTCGGTTCTGATTGCTATCGTGATCTGATAATTCAGCACTGGAAACGAAAAGAGGAGAATTTTGTCCCGTGTCTTGTTGATGCTGCCAATAATACAATCCAACACAATTTTCTTGGCATGTTGTAATACTGCAAATCTTTAAAACAAGGGAATCAAACAAAGGTTTGGGCTTTAATCAAAACATTTACCTTCAAACACTTGTGTATAATGTCTATGAAACTATACTTAAATCTGGTCACTTAAATGCTCCCATACTGACACTATTAGTTAAGGAAGCTAATCACTGTAGCGCTGTCACTGTATCAAGCTGGTTAGAAAATTCAAACATAGACAATGACACAGAGCCACAAATCAGCATTAGAATGAGTTAAAGTTGCCCCGTGTATAAAATTAATATGTGGCACAGTAATTTAAGTTAGAAAAAATTACATCTCTTTCAACAATGTTCAAAATGGGGGATTGCTACAGTGAGTAATTAAAAAAGAAAGATGTTATTGCTAGTTATTAGAGTAAATGGTCTGATATTGCTTTCAGTCTACTGTGAAGCAAACGTTCCTAAGACCTGCTGTGATGGTGTTATGCTTTGTGTGAGGCAGTTAATCTATTATAGATAATTCCCAAACCACCAACAGTGCACACTGGTATCAAAATTGTCATGAAGATTATGCAACAGGAGACAAATGCAGCATTTAATATTTTATATGCAACTCTTTTGTTCATCTCACAGCACCTCATGCTGACTGAGAGCAGGATCATTTTCATACTGCGCACTAAGCAAACGTGTAATTGAGCAACCGACACCGTTTTCCTCTCCAGAACTCACAGTCTGACAAACACAGAGCCTTAGTTGTGAAGACCAGAAATACGCTGGGTATTTAAAGCAATAAAATCATCATTTGAGGTGGGAAAGATCAACAAATATTTCTTCTTCACCGTTTTCCCTCCTTTTTAATTTCTCAGATTAATTTCCCCAAACACTTCCAAACTGACAATCTCTTTTATATACTGATAGACATTATTATCCATTTAATCACTGGTATCTGACGGTGATGCACCACAAGCTTGGGAAACTCTGCTGGGTTTGTTACAGATGTTAACAGACATTCCCGGTTTATTTGATCACAAACACACTTGTCAGGAGTCAACCTAAACTATCAATCACAGAGCAGACCACATCTTTATTCCTTTATCACACATATATAGTGTGTCAACAGTCAAAACAAAGTCTGTAAATGTAACAGGAAATTCCACACAGGCCTCCACACCTATGCTTAAGAGATCTTTGACACCATTTGAGCAATTCTCAGAAGAGTCCTTGTCTTGTCCCAGGAAGCTAAAAGCAGAAGGTGAGACAGATTTTGCCACTTTGAAGATTGATGTTTGGTGTTTAGGATACCTCTGAAAAGCAGACAAGACCTTCAGGCTAATCCAGCGTTAGATGATAAAGATGGTCACCTGCTCGGAGCTGATAGCACATCACTGGCAACCCAGACTGTAAAAAAGAGCAGCAGCCTCTATATGGAGCAATATGAGATTTAACATCCTCATTTCTGCTGCCAGAGATGAACATCTTATAAAACCATAAATAACATTGAGTTAAAGTTAAACATTTTCCCTGAATGTGTTTGTACTGCTGCACTTATTCTGAATTCCCACGAATGTTTGACAGAGATATTACAAGGTCGTATTTGGGTTGCTTTTATGTGTAAAACTTATACTTCAAAAAAACTTTGTTTTTGTAATAAAAACATCTTTAAACAATAAAAATAATAAGTACAATGGCACAATGTTTGGATTTAAGTGAAATGCATTATGGGATATGATATAATATAGATGACTTATTATAGGCCACTTAAAACCACAACTCAAAGATAATCACTGTTTTACACAATCTCTATATCAATGAGCAGAATAAACAAAAAACATAAATATTTGCTACTAACTTGCTAAAATAAATGGAACCTTGTTCACAATAATTAATTCCTGTAACAGGAAATTATACTAATTACCATTTTGTGCCAGAAAGGTCAAACAAACACACCCACTTCAAGACTGACTGCCTATCCTAATATGAACAGCTGAAAAACAACCTGATATTACATGGATTTGCATTAAACTGCATCGCTCTGTACAAGCAGATAGTGGCTTGACCAGGCAATGTGAAATAAGCTTCTGCCAAAAGATAAAAAAGTCAACATTTGATGCACTGTGCATTACAACAACAGGCAACAAGAAGACAGCTGGGAATATGTTTCATATACCTGTTTAATAAGAGCCAGGATCAGCTCAGCTTTCCAAATCATGAAAGCAAGAAATGATAACACTTGGCATCCATTATGACTGTTTAACAAGGGAAATGACAGCTTTTATGAAATAACACATGAATTAAATAGTAAAGAAACACTGTGCAGTCATCAAAATGTAAAAGCTATGGTCTGTTTTGTTTATTTATACATTTGTGGCAAGACAACTGCAAAACTTAATGAGGTTAGTTGTCAAAATATGACTCTCTCTCTGTCTGCTGGGGGGGAGACCCTATTAGGAGATTCACAGACATCTGTACAAGACGTCTTGTGCATCATCATTAGAATTTCAAAGTGGTTTTGATTGTTTGATCTCATATCCAGAAATTATTGTTGGGAGAGTCATTATCATAAACCCAGTTCTAAATTTGTTTTCTACAGTCTTGGTTATGATCCATAATTAACTATATACTGGAGACATTCCATTATTTTTCCATTTTTGGGTGAGGAATCAGTATGGAATTTCTCCATCTGGGAATTCCGTGGTTCTGTGAATGTGTCGATACATTTTAAGTGTGTTGGATAGGGCAAAGGCAAAAAATTTAATTTGTTCAGAGAATGGGGATTGCTGGGATAGAAACAAGACAATGTATCTGACTGCACAGTTATTCAATACATTCCTTTAATTCAGATGACAGTCAGAGGAAGTGCAAGGCTGACATCCGCTGATCACAGCCGCAGCCGAAAAATTAACTTACGTTCCATAAAATGGAATGAAACACACCCCCCTCCACAACTATTTTCTACACTTTAGAAGGGAGGAGAGATAAAATAATGAATTAGGCCATTTGAAGATATTGACTGATTTCCTGAGTGCTCACGGCGCCGTCCGTCCGTAATCTATCTCTGAAATAATCATTCATGCTCTAAATACATCAGCGATAGGATAATAAAAAATACACCATTCAGCTCCATTGATTTGCATTGTTAATTTCCCACTTGATGGCTGCACAGAGAGAAAGTGATGAAGGGGCCGCTACAACAGGCTTAAGTTATCCAGCGCTGCAAATCTGAAGATAGCCACTGTCAGCAATGAGGCTTGACAATGAGGGAACACAATTAGGCAGCAGGGGCGAACAAAGTAATGCAGCACTCTATAAAACTCCGGCAAGATCACAACTTATCAGCCTCTACGTATCCATAAAGCCAGAAACAAGGCGGAGATAAAGCCTGCAGTACGAGATCTTTATCAGTTGCCTCAACTGGCCCAAAGTGAATTGACTGTTTAGAGACGTAACCGTACGGTGTAAGAAATGTGTCAAATGGACAAATCCTGCTGGTTTTACCACCAAACAGGCAGTAAACAAATTAATTTTAAAAGACTGTCGTGTACATTATCTATTGATCATCACGGCTGCTGCAAATTCATCAAATGATAAAATTATCAAATGTCACATTGTGTTTGTAAAACTACCAGATTTATAGTGAATCGAGTGTTACATCAACAGACAGCACATGCACATAAACAACACTTTCATTCTTTCAACAAAATCACACTACTGTTTTTATGTTCCTTTGGATCAAAATGCTTTTGGGGACAGACTAAAGCATGAAGCATTTCTTTTGTGTGGTTTAAACCGTTCCATTCTCTAAATGCATGTTCTGCAAGCACATATTTGATGAGGAGAAAAATAGCAACTGCGACAGCCACTGCAGAACAAAGCGCTTGTTTTAACTCCCATAAACCCGCACTTACTGCTGGCGACATGCTTTCAATTAAAAAGACCCTGATTATTGTATTGATTTTAAAAAGCTTGATGACAACGCGTTTACGAAACCCCATTTGCATTTACGTGCCTAGTAAAATAAGGCATGAATGAAGGAATAAAAAGAGGGAGAGAATGAGTGAGTGAGAGAGGAGAGAGAGAGAAGTCGTCTTCTCTGCATCTGTCGGGGCTTTTAGAAAGATGCGTATACTAATCCATCCCTTTAACACGGGCCCCTGTCAGGGTTAATTGGTTTGTGAAGATGGGTAATGAAGGAAAATGGCGGTGTTTATTATTGCGCCTCTCTCATTAAAACAAGGCAGTTCGGTCGACGTGTGGGTGACATTTACGCACCCGTCAGATGCAGGGAGGCGTTTGCTTGCCGCAGCATAACAGTGAATAATGAGTTACAAAAAAGATCTGTGAACAGTTCCATTGTATGACAACGAGCTGCATGCACTATAATGGGATTAAAGTTATGAGACGTTTTTTACAATTATCAACTATACCCAAGAGCATCATGGGAGGTCACAGATGGTGGAGGCAATAACATACCAGCTGAGACATAAAAATACAAATACATGCACACAAACACGTGCTGACACTCAAATATTAGTCCTGAAATCACAGCCAAAATACTGCGAAACCTCAGGCAATAACCAAAAGCAAGTGGGAACATGTCAATAAAGACAGGAAGTGCTAATTTGCAGCTGTTACCTCCCTCCTCCGTGATGCTCAGCACGTCTGTTTGACTTTCCAAACCACAGCAGCAGGGACAGGAAACAGCTGGAGACAAGAGACATGGAAAATCAATACATCCGTCAATCAAACAAAATTCATGGCTTTATCATTAAAACTGCAGATAACATTCCAATAACCTTTCAGTATGGACAGAGGACAGCTGTTACATCAATGGTAAAAAAAGCACATTTCACATAAAAGAATCAATGCAAAGTGGAACCGAATGTTGCATCATTTTTTTTAGTATTAATTTACTTAATACTGTCTGCAGCAGTGAAAAACAAGCGCATTCTCACTCCAGCAGGTTATATTTCTGCTGTTTTAGACCTCTGGAAGATGCTAAAGAGAGTCGGCCTTGATTGAGACTAGCTGTTGTAGAGGTACATAATTTATAACAGCAGAGTTCCCATTTTCACACACAATTGGACAAAACTCACCTGCAAGTGACAAGGTTACATCCATTGAGCTTAAGTAAAAATGCATTTGCTGTTCATAGACACTCCATTTATTAAAGAAAATGTTTTCACTTGTAGTTCATGGTCAGCACCTGTTAGAACAGATTATTCCCCATAAAGAACTAGTGAACTGGTTTCAAACACTTGATCAAGTTGTTGCTGGCTAATACTTGCTATTGCTGTAATGCATAAACATTAAAACAATTCTACTATTATTCATGCTTTTTGGATAAATAGTTTGAATATAGACCCTTATCAGATGTATTCTGACAGCACTCTGTCCTCTTTAACTCAATATAGTCAATATACCAATATGGACATCAGAGGGACTTAAAGGGCATATGGGGGCAACGCAAGTGGCCCATCATTGAAACTCAAACAGAGGCAGCTTTCAGCCAGCATTATTACAATTACATACCATCAACTCCACAAAGACACTGCCTAAGGGTGGAATGTTCAATTTCAGATCAGACAATCTTAACATTTAAAGACAAAAAGTCTGGAATGTTATTATGAAATAACATAATGACATCTGAATTCACACCATGGGGCGAGTGTTTAAAACAACCACGGGTAGCAACTGCCACATGATTACTATGCAAAATATGATTGTACTGCACAGTCACAGCGTAGAGACTTTTGGAATCTTGGGAAGTTTTGGGAATCCCTGCAGAAAATTGGGAATTTTTACTTCTAGTTTCTTTGTTTTGGCATCATACATTAAAGGCCTTATCTCATTACATCTGAAGCCGCTCAAAAGCTAAAATTAGCATTGACTATTAAGAGTGTACCTGAGGTATTGCAAGCGTCTGAAACCACCTTTTCAACCATTTCATCTGCCATATTTCAAAACCCAATCAGCACAAGTGAGAGGTCCCTTATTAAATCTATTAATGATGAGGGCAATTAATTCTTAACGAGCTGGATAATGGTTCTAATGGGCAGAGAATGAGGTGCAATAATGCATGTGCACTTTCCCATAGAAAATTGTGAAAGTGGTGTGACGAATGGCCTGATTGAATTTATTCACTGCCTGTCTGGGCACATGGAATGGACCTTGGTCAGAATAAGTACAGATGCATCATCTATGCATCATGTCTAGCTTTCACAACCTTTGTGTCCAGAGGATTTTATGTGTCCACATAAAATGTATATATGTCTATATATACACTAAACAGTATATTTTTATACTTACATTTATTAATTTGGCAGATAAAGCAAGGACTACATTTTTAGCAGTACTTGTGGTCCCTGGAATTGAACCTAAAACCTTTGCACTCCTAACACACTGCTCTACCAGTTGAGCTACAAGAACACCATGCTTACATGGTCTTGAGCCACCCAAATTCCACCTTACTATGTTCTACCAGGCCTTACTCTACATTGTGTCTTCACACAAACAAAACTGACAGTGTTAATCTAGCACTGGCCTAACTGGGCGAGTCACCGTTCCACCAACTGGTCTGAACTTCTTTCACACTGGCCTCAGGGCCAGTATTTATTGCTGTGCCGGGTCCCCCTTTATCTTTCTCTGCCTGTCACGGTTCATCACTCTTTTTCCATCTCATATTGGTGTGCATTGTGTATGTGTGCATTGGCTCGCGGTGTGCATTCCACGCTTACCTGTATTTGTCAGTGTGTTTTTGTAGAGTGTGATCTGCTTGTAGTATTGATCTATGCAGGTAGCAGCAAACGTCTGAAGCCAATCCACCAAAGCCACAGAGAGAGAGCACACAGTGATTACAC
>JBAJNP010005785.1:0-27779 GCA_036877545.1 Yasuhikotakia modesta
ATAGTCAGTGTTTATAGTCATCTATAGCACAGTCTGTAGTCATATATAGTCAGTGTTTATAGTCATATATAGCACAGTTTGTAGTCATATATAGTCAGTGTTTGTAGTCATCTATAGCACAGTTTGTAGTCATATATAGTCAGTGTTTATAGTCATATATAGCACAGTTTGTAGTCATATATAGTCAGTGTTTATAGTCATCTGATTGAAGTCTTTTGTTACATTTTTTATAACAAAACTCAGTGAACAAGTACACAGTAGATCAGTTAAACACAATCTCTTACCAATCTCTCACTGATATGTTTATTATAATAATTTATATTTTGACAGGTTGGGTTCAGTTTCCAGGGAAATGTGACTTGTGGCTTCATTTAACATGTGAAAAGTGTTTTTTTATGTTTCAGACAGAGATGGCGATAAAGAGGCAAACGTTAAAGATAGAAATACAAGGTTTTCATCCTTTTTTTCCATATTTATGGGATTGCGTTTCCTGTGAGGTCTTTGAATTGAAATTTTTGAAGGTGGCATGATATTGCTGCCTTTATGATGCACTTCATCACATGATGCCTTTAGTGCCGTCTAGATAGGGGGCTGTGCAGATTTTAGGGCGTTTTGTGTTCCAGCACATCTCTGCTGTGACTCCAATAAACAAACTCCACGGTAAACAGGAAGCGCTTTATTACACGCCGTGTGTTGTGCCACAATAGTGGAGCTGGTTTGATTGGCGGGTCGTTGCAACATCATTGTGGTTAATAAATGAGAGGGATCCCTTGAGGACTTCCTGCGCAGGAGTATGAAATATGGAAGTCACCGCAAGGCCCCGGAAATTAAGTCTCTCCGCTCTCACCTCAAGGTTTAAGCAGCCCCTCGGGGGGCCCTGGTTGAGCGACGAGGGGTCCGTTTTCGGGGGGGGGAATCTTTTAAGAAGCAATTATACTGGCTCTCCTGTGTCCTTGGAAACAGAACTTGGCTCAGCCGGGCGGTTGTAATCGCGCCGCTTTGTCACAAGACCGGAGCTTCAAAAGCTCTCAGATCTTCGAGTAAAAGGTGACAGAGTTCCTCCAGGTGTCAACGTTCACCTCTGAGCTCTTTTTGCTACATCACTGACCTGTTTATTTCTTCTCATGCTCTGTTTGTCACCCTGACAGTTAGCGTTGACTGGTTTCTGAGACCTTGCACGGCTAATATGACAAAGCACAGAGGCTGTGTTGTTGCCTTCCCAGTCGACTACCAGCACAGTTACTTAATAAGGCTGTGCTATATCATAAAAGTCACAGTTAAGGCCTGTGTAAGGCCTGTTACATTAGGCGCGGTATAAACATGGCCTGGGATGCACCGCTGACCTAAGAAAAGGTTTCTAGTTACTGATATAAAACGATTTTAAGGATTTTTCATGAAACCTAATTTTTAAGCATTTAATTAATTGGCATCCTTCTGTCTAAAGACTTAGTTCCTGACGTTTTGTTGCTAGGCAACAGAAATAATGTTCCCCTTGTGTTTTGCAGCGATACGGTGAACGGTTGCATAATAGCTGTTACTATATGGTGTGTTACGGCACAGTCCAAACACTCTGTTGACCAATCAGAACCCAGGACCGGAGCTGTCTGTTTAATATGCATATTTATGTATTTATGTTATGTGCGTCAACAATGAAACTTGAAAAACCACAAAGCTGTTGTTGTCTCGCTTTTAAAATGACCTTGTTGTTGTGTAACTCTGCGTTTCTTTTTCAGATACCCTCACAACAAATGTGGAAATGGAGCAATGCTGAAAAAATGGACCTTTGCAACACTGCCAACAATGTAAAGGGTTTGGTTTAATTGTGAGTAGTTATGAAAACCATAGGAGTTTGTCTGGGGTTTTCAGAAGCATGTGCCGCTGGTTTAAAGGCCCAACACATATTTTGCACAAATGTATGTGACTGTAACAGTCTGACACTTCATAGCCACTTATGAATATTAGAGGAAGTGCATATGAGTTTTCTTTAAACGCTGCTATCAGTTTTTGTCTTTTACACCCAAACGTGGCCTAAGGATTTTCTCAGAACCCCATCTAGGTGGAATGGGCCCAAGGCGGGCCGTGAGGCACACACGTTCTCTGAGAGAGAGAGCACTGGACCGCCGCAGTCGCGCAACCAAACGCTGACAACTGACGCACATGGACTCATTGGTATTCAGTGCAAACGTATCGGGTAAAATCTGCGACTCTTTCTGTTCTATTAGTGGAAAAACAGCAGACAGACAGTCTGAGATTTAGAGAACCACTGAAATGCAATTCAATTAGAGGGGTGTTAGAGAAACAAGTTTTCGTTTTCATTCTGCAGGTAAACGATAAACACTCTGAGATCTTTGTTTGAACAAATCTGTTTGTCTGCATACTGTTTATTTGTTCCTTTTAAACCAAAAAAGTTTGTGTTATTGTGTCGCACATCTGAACCATTAACTTGCACCGTTTTTAGAAGTTATTAGATGTATAATTTCTCACCCGAATGTTTCCAACAGAAATAAAATCACTGTCAGGAATTTGTTTGCAGGCAAGTTCATGTTTATACTACAACTTGTTTATAATTAACTCCTTATGTTTAATAGGTTTAATATTTCATGTTTTGTCAATGCTGCATCCATTCGCTGGTTTCAGATCTATCGGTTCTGAAGCACAACTGGTTGCGGGTGGTGCCGGATAAGGGGGGTTCGGTTCCCAGACTGATAAAATGTCCATTTTGTTTATTAATAGTATTTATTAGTGAGGTTACAACATTAGCGACCTTATGTCTCAGAGGAACTCAAGTAAGTAATTTAGGTCATAATGGTTTGGATGAGACCCGCACATTTTCTATTATTCACTAGAGGGCAGTAGCGCACTTCTTATATCGTACTTTGCGTCGTGCCCAAAAAGCCATACGTGCCCAGTTATCCAACATTACAGAACTGAATCAGTTGTGCAGTTTGCAAATGCAGATCGACCTCAAAAGTTCAGGCTCAGAGTTTGGTAGATTCAAAGTGGGACAGTATTAAACAGTCCAAAGCCACATAGCTGTGCGCATGTTTCTGTGCGCATGTTTCTGTGCGCGTCCGTTGCGCATCGCGCACATTGGCATCAGACTCCATCCGTCTCAGACACTTGGCGAATTATCTTCACATCCTCACCTAATATGAGCCTTAATACGGTTTTCCACAGTCTTCATTCATCCCATTAACTGAACGGCGAGATGCGCCGATCGTTTAAAACACGTTGTTAATATAAGACGCATTTACTGCAATGATCGGCTTCATTATTCAGTCATTTCAGCGTCATTGTCTTATGCTCTGAAATGAGTGTGTTTGATTTAAGACCGCCTGCGATGCACAGGAGTGTGTGTGTGTGTGTGTGTGAGAGAGAGAGAGAGAGAGAGAGAGAGAGAGAGAGAGCTTTCAGAGTCGCAGGATTTTTGGTGATGTCTTCTCCACGCGCGCTTCATTTCAGCACCGCCGCATCTAAACCCAGGAGGGAGGTAAGATCAAGCGCCCACACGTGCTGTTATTACTTTATAAAATGCTGTTATTACAATATATAAACCATCATTTGATCCTGGTCGTGTTATTAATGTTTGTAATGCTGCACGTGAAATCTTTGAACGGGCACCCGAGGACCAAAACTATGCGTGATCTGTGAGGACAGTATTGGGAATGTGGTGCGTCGCGGCCGGTCGGTGAGGTTATATTGCAAGTCACCAGAAACGCTACAGTTGTTTGGTTACCTTCTGGCTACACGGTGTTTGTTGGAAAACGGCTATGTGCGTTTTTCGGTTCGGCACTTTTGGGTTTCCGAGGCAGTAGTTGCGCGTTTAGTATTTGGCGATCAATAATAAGACATAACGGAGTGTGAAGACATCGCGTCGTGAGAACCGGAGAGTTTGGAAATCATGTGGATAAACGCACGGGCACCCCGCCGTTCCTGCGGTCACGTTTCGCGTTCCTGTACAGATTTTGCCGTTCTGCGTTCAACACTATGGGCGGAATGATAAATGCACTTCGGCTCATTCCCCCATAGTGAGTTTTCACACGTTACGTCTCGATTTGAGCGCATCACGCAGCACAGATACGAGTTTCAGACGCAACTCCAAATGGGATTTCAGGAGCCAAGATTTATTTTCCCAACAACAGTTGCGAGGGAGAGAGAGAGAGAGAGAGCCCTGTCACTTTTTCAGGATTCCCACGAGAAAAGAAATATAATAGGATTTTTAGGGGAAAAGCTGTGCTTGACACATAGCGATTCCTGTAAATTAAACAGAGAAATGGGACACGGAGCCTCCAGGGGACATAACTCCACCTCTCCGTCTCCGGTACCACCAAAGAACAGACCGCAGATTTTACACAGCGATTAACTCACGCAAACGAGCGCAATAATAAACGCGTTCATACGCGTTAACGCGCGCGCCAATGCGCCTATTTAAAGTCGGAGACGTAAATGCGCACCGCCCTTTCCAAACAGATACGTGCAAATGTACCCACATTAATGCTGGGAATATCGGTGCCATTTGCACCTCACGGCAGGGAGGGTATTGGTTTGCGTGCGCCGGACTTCCTTCACGGTCCCTGTCTTTCCTGCGTGTCGTGAAGGGCTCTTGGCGCACGGAGGCGGCAGATTGCGCAGCATGTGTCAGCTGGAAGCGCAACGGTGTGCGTAACGGAGCTTGTTGCGTGTAATGAAGTCATGCCCCTCCATTCAAGAGCGCGCTTGTGGGGAAGCGTTTAACCCTCAGGGACCCACCGTTGCGTTCAGCAATTAATAATGTGTTTTAAACACGCGACAGAGGCTGAAAATGTAGTTTTTCAGTAACATGTTATAAGGGATAAATCGTTGTGATCTTTACTGTGTGTTGTGATGCTTTAAAGCTTCATTTTTTTTATAATAAACCTGATTTATTGATCATTAGCCATAATGTTAAAATAACCACCAGCCAACGTTTCTGTATCCGTGCATCCCTGCTGAAACCTGTTGTGATCCCAGTGGGCCGTAATAATTCACCTTGACTTACCTCAGTCCATAAAATAAACTATATAAACATCCAGACTGTTCACAAATACAAACATCTCCGTGCAGAATGTAGTTTTGTTGTTTGTCTGTCTATGCAAATGTGAGGAAAGACGGTCTTGTTGTTTTGGATTCAGTGAGGCAGAAATGAACGACCACACTGAGCTCCAAATGAGTGTGATGTAATTTCCTTCCTGTCGCGATGGCTGCTTTGATGAGTTTGCTTTGTCGCTCGCATATATTGCGCCTGATTCGTGTTTGATTTCTCTCTGTCAGCCACTCACTCCTTGTTTTCTTTTCTGTAGAGTCGTCTGAAGATGTGACGCCTTCGGAGTTTGACGCTGAACGACATTCGTTTAATCATCTCTTCTCTTCACGTCTCCTGCTAGCGGTCGCATGACATGCGCCACACACGTTTGCAGCCTTTGAGAAAGCCCTGTGGCCAGACCTTAACTGTTCAGGACCCTCGACTTCAGCACTGAGATGGGCACATGCGTTACCTCTCACTTTTTGCCCTAGTAGCCCTCAACTATTTGGAATTTTGGACCTATAGTTACTCACACTGTCCCCTGCTGTCCCGTGGATATGGATCCTTTACATCTAATCCGGACGCAGTATCAACTTTTCCTCTTTTTTTGTTACTGGCTACCCGTTTCCCTCCAGCGCGTGGAGACTCCACCCCTGGAATACGCCCATTCCATTCGCCTGGATGGTGACATCATCCTGGGTGGCCTGTTTCCGGTTCACGCCCGGGGCGAGCGCGGGGTTCCCTGCGGGGAGTTGAAAAAGGAGAAGGGTATTCACAGACTGGAGGCCATGTTGTTTGCCATCGATCTCATCAATAAAGACCCAGAGCTGCTGCCCAACGTGACCCTGGGCGCCCGTATCCTGGACACCTGCTCGCGGGACACCTACGCCCTCGAACAGTCACTCACCTTTGTACAAGCCCTCATTGAGCGCGACGGCTCGGATGTACGCTGTGCCAACGGAGATCTGCCCATATTCGCCAAGCCAGACAAAATCGTGGGTGTCATCGGAGCGGCCGCAAGCTCGGTCTCCATCATGGTTGCCAACATCTTGAGGCTTTTTAAGGTAAGAAGATTCATGAAGGTGTTCAACTTTGTCCTCTAGAAAAAGGCTCTCCAAACCAGATCCAGAGATCTGGTCTCCATCTGGTCTCCAACTCCAGAGTTTGTCTCCAACCCTGATTAATCACACCTGAAGTGACTAGCGGAGGTCTTTGGGGCTGGAGATAAACTCTGGAGGTTTGTAGATCTTCAGGAACATGGATTGGAGATCCTTGGAGCATTGAGGAGCTTATGCTAGCTGTTAATGGGCTGGAAACTGAAGAAATGTACCTTCAAACATACAACAGAAACATGTATTTGAACTGGCTGTTGCTTTTGTTATGTCTCTAACATTTTGATTGTTTTTAGGCTACGCTAACTCATGCAGCCGCGACTGAACACCGTTGACGTTGTTAGCAATGGTTGTTGTGTGCGGTCGGTTAACCATCTGTGAGGCCGTCTGCTTGCTATTGGTTGACTAACTGACCAATTCTCAATCGATAAATGCGTCTGCTTGCTAAGTTGTGTGTGTGTGGCGCACAGCATCTTAAAACATGTTGTGTTTTTCCACATTGTTCTAGAAAGATACAGTCTTGGTAACCGCAGTTGACCCCGGCCTGACTCTGCTCTGACTACATCTGTTTAAAATGCGTTGTGACAGCGCCTGTGTGTGTTAGTCTGGGATACTTTAAAAGCTGGATGTTTTTTGGGCTGAAGGAAGAGCGATGTTGACCAAACACCATTACAGGCTAAATGTACGTCTGTCTGCCCAGCAGGAGATTGTTGCGTGTCTGACTAATGCGACGGTGAAAAAAACTGCAGCATTTTGCTGTGCCTGTCGCTGGAAAATAAGGGAAGCAAAGTTTTTGTTGTTGTCTTTATTCACGGATGTAAACGGCTAGAATTCAACAGTGACATTGTGTTACGATCTAGTCAGTTATACTAGTACTGCCTCTAGAAGCTGGACTGCTGAAATGAGCTACAAAACGTTGTGTGTGTGTATGTGAGTAAGTGTGTGTGAGTAAGTGTGTGTATGTGAGTGTGTGTATGTGAGTAAGTGTGTGTGAGTAAGTGTGTGTATGTGAGTGTGTGTATGTGAGTAAGTGTTTGTGTGTGTATGTGAGTAAGTGTGTGTGTGTGTGTATGTGAGTAAGTGTATGTAAGTGAGTGTGTGTGTTTGTGTGAGTGTGTGTATGTGAGTGTGTGTATGTGAGTGTGTGTGAGTGAGTGAGTGTGTGTGAGTGTGTGTATGTGAGTGAGTGTATGTAAGTGAGTGTGTATGTGTGTGTGTGAGTGAGTGTGTGTGTGTTTGTTTGTGTGTGTTTGTGTGTGTGAGTGTATGTAAGTGAGTGTGTGTGTGTTTGTGTGTGTGAGTGTGTGTGTGCATGAATGTTAACTCAGACAGTGCTTGTAAACTTTGCATATTGGTTCAGTTATTTGTGTAAATAATATAATTACCACAGATATTTTTAAAGGGCTTAAAGCTTATTTAGTGAATCACGTCTGACCCTTATATAGAAATACTAGCACAAGCTAATTGTTCGATTTTACGGGTTCATGACCTGTTGAGTTTGTTGCCTCTCGACTACAATGGATTTTTCTCATCAGTCGAGTGGTTTAAATAACTCTTCTGGTTAACCGTTCCTCTCAGCCGTCGTAGGAACCGTTCACCAATTAACCACACAATGTTAACAGGCTCCTCCGCTGCGCGACCGACCGCGTTTGACTGATGGATGTGGACGCATGTGCTAGCGACCCAGTCGCAGTAAATGACGCATGTCAGATACTGCGAGTGTAACAGCATGTGATGCGGTCGTGTGTTGAACGTGGTGGAAAGAACGGCGTCGCATTCGTGTCGGACTGGGACACGAACGTTGTTTGTTTAACAGGTTTTTCCTCCATGTTTCCTGTTGGACAAGAGGAACAGATGTTTGGGCTTGTAGTTTTGTCTATTAATATCCAATAGCCTAATTTTCAGCTCAAACGCTAGCCTATAAAGCTAACACAGATAATCTGAGTTGTTTGGTTTGGGTTCATTGTGAGGCATTTAAACGACACGTTTAAAACGTAATGATCTCTATTAGCGCATCTGCTACCTGCCGTAGTAGCATTAACCCCGTCTCATTCAATTAGCCACCAAAACTAGTACAAAGCTTGTAAATGAAGCAGACCTGCTGTTATGAGACACTGTCAAGCACTTATTTAAAGCCTAGAATACATTCTAGGGCTGTTTTCAGAACGTTGGCTAACGTTGTGTCAAAGTTACAGAAACAGTTTTTGCAGTAATGTTGGTAGAACGTTTTTCCCTTATTATATATCATATCATAAACATTATTCTTTCAGCTATTGTTCTTTCAGCTTTCAGCATTATACAGTCCGGTTGCTAGCGAAATGTTTTAAACATGTTACAGAATAAACCTTTGTGTATATTATAAGCCAATAGTAAGTTTAATACAACATCTACAGAACTGGACATTATAAACGTTGGCAGAGCTTTCAAAATAACATTTTTAATGCTGTCGTTGCTTAATGTAAATGTTAGAAAAACGTTCTAACAACCTAAAGATGTTAGCTGGGTGTGTGACCACAGGCAGAGGCTGTATGTTGTCTTGTATTGAATTTGAGATGCGGATGGCTGAAAACTCTGTTTGGGTAATCGCGGCGGCATTAGCATGCCTAGCGCGGCGAGAGGAGGGCCACAGGCTGCGAATGCCCTTATTTTCATTCCTCCGGCGGCCGCGACACTCTGCAGGTGCAATTCAGATGCGATTCACATGGGAGGTGATTTATTTGGGCAACCCTGCAGCTAACATCCTACCACTTGAAATTTCTGAGTGCTGTGACGTCTCTCCGCTCGGTGTTTGGTAGCGTTGCAGAGGAAAGGGTTCGCGCTGTTTTAAAACGCCGTCCTTTCTGCACTCCAAGAGGTCCAAGGTCCAAGACTCGGACCAGACTGGATGAATATGACAGGCTTTCATCTGAGTGGCTGGTTTTGTGTAGCATCTATGCAGGACACAATGTTTTTTTTTTATCAGTTATTGCTTGGAAACTGGGCTGATACGACAAACATTTTCCAGGAGAACCTCAAACTTCTCTCAGAAATCTTAGGATTTGTTAGGTCCATCTAATTCAGAGAAGCCTGCTGTGAAACAAAACATGCTGTGATTGGTCAATTTACATCACATGTCAGTCAAACAGGCCCCTCCTCCGTATGTAGCCAGAATCGAAAGCTACGCCGCCCACCGGATACCAGTAATCAGTTCGGTTGTTAATTGAGACGCTTGTTAAGCTTAGAAACCTTACAAACACTTTTAAACAACACGTCTCTGTTGTCTGCGCTTATTTATTAAAAAATATTTAATGAAATGACTTTATTGCCAGACAATTTCATACATATTCATGAGTTTGGTCTCAAGCGCTCCACGTTCATTGAACATTCCGATTGAACTTTTCCGAGACGCTCTTTCAAGACTGAAATAATGATTTTGTGTAGGCCGTAGCAGTCAATCATTTGTAACACAAAAAGCTTTTGTGAGTGAGGATTGTGTTGCAGATTTGTGAGAGAATCAAACTCACGATCTTACACCAATTACACCTAATAAAGCTGTTTGTGTTTTGACGGTAAGAGCGGAGAACGGTTTCCGTGGTCGGATTATTGATTCGCATGTCAAACGCTTTCTTTGTTTTAAAAAGAGCAGATTTGTGGTGATTCGTTTTGTTGTTTGTGTAAACTCCCTCACAGATTGTTGTGTTATTGTTCTGCGCAAACATTCATCTCTGTATCCTGACAGGTCGTTTTAAGATGCTAAAGATCATTTTGCCAGCGAGGCACCGCTAACAGGGAACGTTCTCAGTTTGTTGGCTAATGTTCTTTCAAAGTTCTGTCTCTCCAAAACAATTCTTGTATTAATGTTAGAAGAACGTTTTTGCACGTTTTTGTATATCATATAACAAATTTTTCACAAGTTGTTAAAAGTTTCAGAATTTGAATAACTTCCTTCAACCAAACAGTTACGTTAATGCAACGTATTGCAACAGCTGTAACGAAGACATTCTACATAATATTAAATGTTTTTGTTACTTAAAGGAAACATTAGGGGAATGTTTTTACAACCCAAAGTTGTTAGTTGGGTCTGTGGTTTTTGGAAGCTGATAAATATGTTTGGATCGCTAGAACATCCGTCATAATTGTGTTGAGACTAAAATGTTTGTGTGTCTGGAAACTGAAGTGGTTTTGTTTAAAACCACCCAAGCTTTGAGATGTTTTGTTGGTAGCAACATGTTGCCCGTTCGCTCATTTGCGGGCGTTTATGCAGCCGCTGTGTTTTTTTTGTTGTTAGAAAACAGAAATGCGAACTGACAGCGGCTTCATGTTGAGAGCTTTTGGCAAGTGTAAATGTTTTTAAATTTGTTCGGCGTCTCAGCCTGAAGTTGCGGAGAAACCCGTCGCATTTCAAGGCAAACAGCCTGCGAATTATAAATCGATTTTGTGCTTCATTACTCCAGAAAGACAACAATTAGATCAAAATGTAATTAAGCAACAGATACACATTATGTCTGGTTGAGTCAGCGAGAGCGTTATTATTAGTTTCTGTGTGTTTATGGAAAGGTCACGACCAGCAATGCTTTTCCGTGGCTTATTCAGACCAGGAGTATAAATCTCTCGCCCGGCACTGAGCTATAATGGATGGTGTAATGAAGTTGGCATTTTTTTGGTTGGTATTGAACCAGCCCTCTTAAGCTAATTTCTCCAGATGGGGTTTGTTGAGTGTTGAAAACGACTTTATTGATGACACGCAAGCCGATAAACTTGTGCTCTCTTTTAAACACATTCAGTTGTAGCTTGACAGCCTCCATCTGTGCATAGCGGAGACACACGTGTGTGACAAAGCGACAGTGTTGCTCTGTATGTGGTGGGGTTTGTGTAGCGTTTGTTTTGGTGTTTATTTGTCGCTGTTGCGAGTAAATAATGGCCAGCAGTCTTAGCCATTAAAATACACACAAAATATAGTTAACATTTTACAGTTGATCGCAGTCTCAGTTCTAGGTTGTAAGAATGTTTCCTTAATGTTTCCAAAACATAAAAATGTTATTTTGAGATTTGTGGGATCGTTTAAAACGGCTAGTTTTTTAGATGTTGTTTTAACGTTACTGCTTAGTGATCAGACGTTATTGAAACTTAATTCTGAAGGGTTTTTAAAATGTTTCTCTAACAACTTAAGAACAATGTTTTTGATAATATATGTAACATTAAAGAAGTTCTACTAATTGTTACTGCAAGAACGATTTGTATGATATCTTTGAGAGAACGTAAGCCGACGTTCAGAGAATGTTTCCTATTATCTGGAATGCCACCAGTGTAGGAATAAAGCATGTGATGAGGGTCTCAGGGTCTCGGTCGCAGATTTAACACAAGAGGCTCTGGAGCGCATTGTTGGCGTGGAAACAGTGCAAGGATGAGAGCGGATGAGGGGGTGAGGGGGTGAGGGGCCGCGAGTAGCACTTAGCCTTTCTGCATTGATTTCTTCATGAGAAGAATTAAGGGTGTGATGATAAACCTGAGCACAAAAAAACTGCTGAACTGAAGTAATCTCATTACACACACACACAAACACACACACACATACATACACACACACACACACACACACACACATACACACTCATACATACACACACACACACACACATACATACACACACACACACACACATACATACACACTCACACATACACACATGCACACACACACACCCATACATACACACTCACACATACACACATGCACACACACTCACACATACACACATGCACACACACACACATACATACACACTCACACATGCACTCACACACACACACACACACATACATACACACTCACACATACACACATGCACACACACACACACACATACATACACACTCACACATGCACTCACACACACACATGCACACATACATACACACTCTCTACTGTGTTAGCATGAATTGTTGTCAAGCAGTAGCTTAAACTAGCTAAACTAACTTTATTTAGTAGTGTGAACGTATCAGCTATAAGCATTGGTCAGCTAGAATGGCTAACGTTCTCTAAATGTTCTCTTAAAGTTCTCTCAAAAGTATTCTTGCAGTCACCACAGTACAACTTTTTAACATGATATATATCAAAACGTTGGTATTAAGTTGTTAGTGAAACGTTTTACAAATGTTGCAGAAGGAAAAAAAGTGTTGGAACGATCATAGAACTTTTTGAATAACATCTTTAACATTTCGTTCTTAATGGAAACATTAGGGAAACATTCTTACAACCCTGCTAGCTGGATGGTGACAGCACCGCTAGTCTTTACGATGGTAGTGTGTGTTGATGCAACGAAATTCATGCGCGCACACAGATGCATTAAATGCGTTACTGTACCGTTACTGAATTATATTAACAGTGATTATATTTGACTTCGTTTCAGCTGTAGGTCCGGTTGGAACGGTGACTATAAAGCAATACAGAGTCTGTTTTGACTGAACTCGGTTCCGCCCACAGCAGAAACCCGCCGGGACGAGACAGATGAGTGTGAAATCTGTTGCCAGGCTGAAAATGACTTCACGAGTCAAAGTGCTAGTAGATCCGCGAGAGACTAGCGCTAAACAACACAGTCACAGACGTGCCGCGTGTGGAACGGGCGGCCAGAAATGAGGTCTCATTTTTGATTTATGGGTCAGGACAGACGCCACGCCAATCTGTGTTCCTCTTTTAGCTGCTTCCTGTAAATGTTTCATCGGTTTTGTTGCTTTCTGAATGGAGTTTTTACATATGCTTGACGCAGTTGCTTTGGTGGGAAACTGCGAGGGCACCTCAGAGCCATTTGCGCTGGAGAGTCCTGAAATATTGATTGAAATGTACTTGCAGGACAATTTTCGCCAAGAGTACGAGGGCATCAGTACAGCGGTGTCAGAGTTTGTTTGCGTTTTGTGTTTTCACAGATACCAATAGATTTTAGTGGATAGATTTTAGACGATCATGTTACAAAGATGAATGAATTGCTCACCGTTTAGAAATGATTCCAGTGTTACGTCCTCAACGCAAGCTAATCGTGAGGTAATGACAAATATGCCATGATGTTGCATTTGTGCTTCAAATATCTCTCTCTCTCTCTCTCTCACTCACTCTCTCTCTCTCTCTCACTCAATCTCTCCCTCTCTCTCTGTCACTCTCTCTCTCTCTCACTCACTCACTCTCTCTCTCTCACTCACTCACTCACTCACTCACTCTCTCTTTCTCCCTCTCTCTCTCACTCCCTCTCTCTCTCACTCCCTCTCTCTCTCTCACTCACTCTCTCCCTCTCTCTCTGTCACTCACTCTCTCCCTCTCNTCTTTCTCACTCCCTCTCTCTCTCTCTCACTCACTCTCTCCCTCTCTCTCTCTCTCTCCCCCTCTCCCCCCAGCATCACTTGAGTAATAATATGTGCTTGTGTCTCATTGTATGTCAGTGAGGGTCCGGGCAGCAGGTGATGGCTACAGCGGTTTATGTGACCTGACAGTGTGGGCCGTCTCTCTGTCTGCTCTGCACTGAAGAGGGTGTCACTCACGATAGCATGAACTAAAGTGCCCTTCAGCCTCACGGGAAGAGTTCAAGCACTTTATTAGACCATCGCGTTATTGATAAAAGGGACGGAGGAAACATTAGCGCAGGGCGGTCGCCCCCTCGCTGTATTTGCTGGTATAGATTCAGCGCTTGAACCCGCCAGGGGTCCTTCAGTGAGTAATTATGAATGAGATTCACGCAGAATGAATTCAATATTCATCAATGCACCCCACCTGCCATCAACTATTTAACTTACCCGCAGTTCTGTTGAGTTTTGTTTCTGTTAGTTAAAGCTGCAATCTGTAAATCGCTTATGTAGCGCCATCTGTGTTCACAACGTAAAATTGCAGGTCGCAGCTAGAACTACTTAGCGACGCTAGCGCATGTTAATGACTCTCACATTTTCTCTGATAGAAATTTAGCCACAGGCTTTGTTTTTCACCAACCCACATGATATTTAGTGTTACATATCTTGTCACGTGTTGAGAGAGAGAGAGAGGTAAGAAAATGTCTGCTTTCCCTTTGCACATGTAAATTTAATAGCTTTTCCTTTTGGAGTATCGGTGTAAATTATTCATGCACAGGGACGAGTCGTGTCTGTCACAGGAAAGAGACGTATCAACGCCTTTTATTTGCGCTTTGATGCAGGAACATGATCAGAACTCATCTGTCTCCACCCTCCCGCTTTAAAGTCACACAAAAATGACAATTGTTTAAAAATTGTTGTCATTTCTGGCATAAAAGCAGCGGTCAGGTTTAGGGCGACTAATTCATGTCATATGTGAGTTTGTTTAACTCATTAAAACTCTCAGGTAACATGTTGTGATGAAGGAATGAATCCATATGTTATATTTTAACATGTTTAAAGTTGCCACACATTGTGTAAAATTTGCATAAATGTTCTCTTGACATTTTACCAGCCAGTTTCCAGAAGCATCAGCCTGCGGTGATTTTTAAACCCTAATGTTTCATGATGAAAGAGTTTCAGTCCATGTTAGAGTCTGACTGTCTGATTTTGGTCGATATTCCGTCCATAAAGTCATTCGTTCAAAAGCATTTTTAAAGAAATGGTAGTTTTCTATTGACAGAAATGTATTTAATTCAGGTAATTATGTTAATGTCTACATAAGAAACGGCTTGAGGTTGAAAGACTGCAGAGAATTGATTTCATACAACGTTTAAATAACATTACAGGTGTTCTGCATGTAGTCCAGGTGAACGGAGTTATAATGTTAGTTCTCTGAAACTTATAATTGACTAGTAACATGATAGTTTTGGACATGAACACGACCCGGTCACAGATCAGACCAGAGAGAAAGATTATATGTAAATAACAGCTGAAATTTTGCAGTTTTTTCCCCACAGAGCTGATATTTGCAGTATTTGGGATATACCACACAAACCACAGGCAGCATCCGAATGATTCTTTAATGTCTCTTTCTTCAGCGTGACAGTGACGGTAAACATTGCACACTTTGAAGATTTCTGAAATATTTCCTTTTGTTGCACTTGAGTAAATAATGACGCCGTTTTAAGGTTTGTTTGAAACGTTCCCCAGGCGTCTCATGAGCACCAGCCGAGCTCTGAGGCTCAGAAGAAAAGAGAGAAACAGAGAGAGACAAGAGAGAGAGAGACTGAAACGAGTGGAGGAGCTGGAACGAGACGTTATTTCTTCATTCCGGGTGCGACGGGAGCTTCTGCTCACCGTCTGATTGTCATTATTGGAAAAAGTCGGAGACGCCGAGAAAGAGAGAAACCGGCCATCGCTCCTCTGGTTTAATCAATACACTCTTCTCTCCCTCCGGCAGGAAAAGTCTCGCTTTTGGCCTGTAATTAGAGTTCAGCCTCCGCCAAAAGATTCTCATCTTCTGGTTTTAATTAGGCTTAGCTTTCGCGCGGGTCGCGAGGTTTCGGAGGTTTGCTAACAGCTAATGAGAGGCGAGGTACAGATGTGACTGAGAGCGGATTGACTCTGCGTATGTAATTAGCAGCGTGTTTCGCGCGCTAACACAGTCACATCTGAAGCCTTTTAAAACACGTATGTTGGTAATCGGCCCTGGTGAGCGATTTTAGGTTGTGGGAACGTTTCCCTGACGTGAACGAGGAACAAAGAAGCTATAGATGTTATTTTTTGGTTGTGGAAAGGTTGAAAACCCCCGTTGTGTTAACATTAGTTGTTGGGTATTTGATTTTTTTTGAAGTGATGTTCCACTTAAACCCTAAGATGAATGTTTTTCATATATATATATATATATATATATATATATATATGATTATGGTAAAATGTTACTGTAAAAACATTCTCCTAACATTAGTGCAAGAACTTTTTTATAATTGAGAACGTTTGCCGTGGTTCCCTGATAGCTGAGAAGCAGCAACGCTAATAACTTTTAGTAGCTACTTTTTCTTACTGTGGCTAAGCTTGTTTTAAATAGCATAGCATGAATATTATCCTTGTTCTTCCAGCTTTATAATGGAAGTGAATAGAGATTTTGAAGCTCTAAGGAAGCGCATCATAAATGCAAACATTTTGTTTCCTTTGCAATAATGATTTTAAAGTGATAGTTTATTTTATTGAGCGAATAGGTAGCTTGTAGCTGTAGTTTTAAACTAGCCTTTTTAAAATTCTGCATTCTGTGACGCCCGTGAACAACCACAGTAATAGATCCGTGATGTTTTATAAACGTTAGCCTTGACATCAGATAGCTTTAATTTATCGCCACACGTAAAGTATTCGTATTATGAAACTGAAGAGCGTGTTCGCTGCATACGACACTTCGTTACCGTGGATACGCTCTCATCACCGTTCATGTCAGCCGAGAGTCTCGTTCTTCTCTAAAGAACCTCAATTTTCGCATCAGCTCTCTCTCCCGGGGAGGGACAGAGCGACACTCCACCATCAAATTGTCTTCTGTAAGTAACTCTTCCCGTCAAGCAAAATTAACTGCGGGTCATTTTTCAGCCGCCGCTCGATTAGCATGTTGTTCATATGAGAAGTGGAGTGTCTGTAAATCAAGCGTTCGCTCTGATGTGTAAACAGACACCTGCGATCGCTCTCGGCCTCTGAGCTCGTGTGTGGATGAGTGTGGCTGCTTGCTAATGAGCTTTATTAATTAAGTATGATGTTAAAATATGATGCTTCGCAACAATTGCGTGGGAATTGGTTCCCACAGCCGCGTTAACTCATGTACGCTCCCGTCGGAGTGCCAATATCGGTCCCTGAAGGCTTAAATTAGATGCTTCCCAACAAACTGTGTCCCCAAGACACAGATTTAACTTTGAACTTTAAATAATACAGCATTTTATGGTAAGTGTAGATGGACTACATTAGCAAAGCCATTGCTCTGCAGCACTCGGCTAACAGGCAGCGTTCTCGGATCAATGGCTGACGTTCAATAGAAGCGCTCTTGAAAACACATTCTTGCAGTAACTTTAGTGGAATGTTTTTTAAACGTTACATATCGTATATATTAAAAACATTATTTTTTAGGTTGACAATGGAAGGTTTTTAAAATGCTTGATTGGTCTTTTATAACCAAACAACAAGGTTAATGCAGCATGTATTTGAGTTTGGAGTTTGGTCGGAATATTTGGGAATGTCTTGTTTCAAACCGGTTTGTCTCTACAGAGTTGGAATGGCACTAAACTGTAAAAGTGGGCTTCTGTAATCCCCCTCTCGGATATTCCAGCTTCCTCTTTTCAGACGCTGTGCCATAAATATGCGTTTTTGTTCCCTGTTCTGTCTTGGCTCAATTTCAACAGAATTTAAAGGAGTTTCCAAGAAAGACATTGAATCTCAGACTATTTTTAGCCTGGGAACGTTAAACAGACAGTGGGAAGATAGGAAAAGTTTTAATGTTGTTTAATGTAAAGTTAACATGCCACAGAACACACAGCTCCTATAATGTGATGTGATATTGTCACATGTTTCTCTCACTCTTTTTTATTTAATGAGAAAAGCAAGCGAGGGATTCGATTGGTTGACGGAGGGGGGCGTTCCTCACTAGAGTGAATCTGATTGGTTGAATCGTACAATAAGTCCTGGAGTTAATAGTGACAGTATTGTTTTCACGTCATCAAAGTTATTATCACACCTGTCCACGTTGCATAACATCCAGTTTTAAGGCCGTATGCAAATATCAGGATCTTCATGAGGAATGAATGTTGTGGAGAATAAACATGGCGGCATCGTAAACCGATTCTTTATGAGATCTTCAACAGATCTGTCGTGAAACCTCCCGCTGTTGCACATTTGCCCGTGGGGGTCCATGACGGGGGTCTATAATAAAATGTAAAAACTATACAGGGACGCAGATGGAAATAAAAGTTTTATCAGCTAAGGTACCTAAGTGTCCATTAGGTTGCCGGTGTCACGCAGTATACGGCTTCCTGAAGGTCGGCCTGGAATATGTCGGTCGTTTTTAAGAGAACGGCTCTCAGATGAAGCTCGCAAACTTAGAAACATGGACTCCATTAACACACAGCTGAACACATTGATGAGCGACTATAAATACCGCAGACATTGTGAGTCCTGTGGGACACACTGTTGCCGTTGGAAACACCCGAATGCGATGACCTGCCCTCCTGAGGTACCGCAGGTGTCTGAGGGATTTCTGTAGCTGTGATGTTTTCAGTTGTGCGTGAAGATTCAGAGATCCAGTCTCTGTCTGCTAGATTATTATAGAACTATATCTGATTGACTGGGACAGAAATATACAGGATATAAAGATTTTAAAATGATGCAAATGGACGAGAGTCTTTAAAGTAAATCAATATTTGTGTTTACATGCGTTAGTTGTATCAGAAATTCAGAGGCGTGGTGTTTTTAAGCAATGATTTTTACTTAAGGGCAGCTACCCGGCGAACAGGGAACGTTCTCAGAACATTGGCTAACATTAATAATTTAAAAAATTAAAAGTATTAGGTTTCCGTAATGTTTCTGCTAGGTATCATACAAAATATATTGTGAATAATCCAGGAATTTTTAGATGCTGTGGAAACGTTATTGCTTGGAACGGTTTTTAAATGTTTGTATTCTGTAACGTTTTTAAACATGACACTAACAATTTAAGAACAACATTTTTGATGCATGATGTTTAATGTTTAATGTTCAAGTATGTTTTTCTAAATTGGAGAACTTTTAGAGAACGTTGTTCTGAGAACGTTCCCTGTTAGCTGGAGCCCTGCACTGTTTTATAACGTGTCCCAATTTGTAAGTGAAATATCTGAGGTTAACTGATTTCCCAGCTGTAGTCTGTACTCCCCAGTGCTCCCTAGTGAGGGTTCGTTTCACACAGTGACTAGGAACAATTGTTGTGGCTGTTTATACAGTAAATGTTGCGATGTGGACTTTTGCACTGTTTAAATTCACATAATCTGCCCACTGCAGTGTTGATATCTGCAGTTAAACTGGTTAGTTGTGTTGTCAGTCTCAGATGTGAGTTGTTACCTTGCAGACTGACAACAGTCACCCTTGTGTTCGAGTTGTCATGTTAAATGCACTGAATTCAGCGTGATAAACGCAGAATCTCATTCTACTGATGTGGAGTATATAAAACTCAGTACAAAAAACCCTAATCTCTCTTGCATTGGGTACAATTTTCCATTTATAGCTACTATACAAAATATATCTTGTTACAAGCTTCAAGAATTGATCCGTACATTGTTTGACTAAATATCTGGTCCGTCGTCGCCGTTGTAAGTTCTTGTGTGGTTCTTCCTGTGGTTGAAAGCCGCGTACGCCAGACAGATTGTTTATGCAGCTTGACTACGGTGAGGGTAATAAACTGAGTATTACTTTGAGTGTGTGGTGATGGTTTTAAGCACACAGTAATTGGGTGTGTTTTGAGGGCCTGGTGGGTCCCACACTGTGAGTAATACCCCAGTGTTCGACTCAAGTAACGCTTCTGTAAGTCCTTTTCCATTTCTATAATGACACGTCGCGCCGCTCTCCAGTGCTCACACTGTATATTTTCCCACCTCTTGTGCTGCATTCTATAGCTAGACGTGAGAGATATTTAGAAGATTATTTTGTGTATCGTTTCCACGGTTAGCAATACTGACACAGTTTTACCATCTGAAGGTTTGTGGGTCGATTTTGCAAGTCACCAAATAACCTGTGTTGTGTCGGCGGCTCGTGAGAGATCAGTGAGATGTGCTTTATTCATCCAAGCATTAGGATTAAAGTCTGATTTAGATTGAAGATCACATTCATAGATTCTGTACACACTTGCATATTGCATTTGTGTTTCAGTCTAATTCAGACTGAAGCTCTGATGTATAGATCATTGGTATTAAATCTGATTGTGATTTACAGAATGATTCGCACAGCATCATTAAATCTGATTTCATTTCCTGTAATACCCAAACATCGCTGAACGGATGATAAATTGTTAGAGAAACAGAATAATGTGTGTGATTCCATATTACAGATTCTCTGATGGAGAGTTTCAACAGCTCTTGATGGAGCTGTTGTACAAACATTCACATCAGTTTGACATCCGGTGGGAACGCAGTGAATCGGACACCGTAATGCCTTCTAATGTAATTCCTAATTCTTTTGTATGTAATGATAGTGAATGTAGACTTGAGATCTCACACACAGAATCAAATTACTCAAATCGGTGTCAAACCCTGTTCACATTAATTGTAAAGAAAACCGCAGTGTTAAAACGCAGTGCTTTTGTGTTCCTCGTATCTAAGCTAATAAACAAGATTAGCACGAGTCCTTTAAAGCAATTCATATACTGTAGTGAAGATGAAAGTGCTGGTCTGCAAATACAAATGTTGTTTATGTAATTGGGTTTTGTTTATGTCCCCTAAACATGCATAAGATCTCGCTCCACGTTCTCCACGCCATCTTCGGTATGAGGTTAAAGACTTTAGATAGCGGAGCATCTGTCTTGAGTTCCCCTGGCGTCCGACGGCTCTCATATCACGTGGGGCTCTCGTGGCGGGGGGCTTTCAGCATGCAGAACTAATTGTGCCCCCTGGAACCATCTCCACCCGAACTTCACACGGAGTTACTAATGACCCTCTCTCGCTTGTGACCAGACAACTGCAGCGCTAGAAGGAGCGTTCGTGGGTAAGACACAGCACAAACACCTCCACGCGAGGAATATGCTAGAACAGTCAATTTTGCTGTAGTGTGTGTAGGATGGAGAGGGGGTGGAGAGTCCCCAACCGGCACGACATCTCCAGTCTCGGCTCCGGGTTGTTATGGAGTAGAAGTGACAGCTTTTTCCAAGTATAAACCCTGAAATTACCCATCTGCTATTTGTCCAAGTGCACCGAGTTGTCCACTGTAGGCGCACCTGCTAATCAAAATCTGCAGCCGCAGCGAAACGATAAATACCTGCCTTGCGCCCACTGCCGTCCCCACCTCTCCTCTCCGCATTGTCTGCGCCCATGCAGCTGCGTCTCTTTATGCAATAATGAAATGTTGTGGTGTGCAATTTGGCAACGTATGCATTTTTAACAGTGTAGGTGGCGTGCATTAAATTACGCTCTGACACGCGTAGCCGTAGGTTTCTTTGGCGGCGTTGAGCGAGACGTTTAACCTCGCGCCACATTTTATGTTATCACCACAGGAGCGCGTTCAGCGCGCATGAAACGACATGCATTAAGCATGAAGTTCACCTGACCCCAGCTACTTACCCCATGTGAAGCTGCGTGTAGAAAGCAAAACAATGCATCAATTCACTGGCAGTTCTTGGGCATCTAACTGCGGTCGCAGGAAATGCAAGTTGGCAAGTTAGGTTTTTTTTGCATGTATCCACTCAGCTCTTGACGTCTCAGAGTCCGTGTTTGTTTTGCTTTGTGCTGTTTATACTGTAATTGTGTGGCTAATACTGTAAGTTACTGTACCACGAAAAATGAGGTGTGATTGTGTCCTGGTTTATAAACCGTTTTCCAGCATTTGCCTGCTGGTTAAATGCTACACCAGTTAAACCAGTTAACTAGTTAACAGAACTGGGATTATGGAATGTTCTCAGAACATTGGCTAATGTTCTTTTAAAGTTTTCTCAAAGTTATCAATGTTCAAAGCTTTGATAGGCCCTGTTGCATTGTGGGATTGAGGGTGTGGCTCGTCACTCAGACTGGCTGTGATGTAAAATAACTTTGTTGTATAGCTTTAAACCTCCAGCTTTTATACTGAGCATCATTTGGTGTTATTGTGCCACACCGTGTCTCTTGTGTGTTAAACTGGTAACAAAATCAGATGTATTTACAAAAGATTATGAGAAACATGCAAATACTTCACCATCGATCGTTGCATTGTAACACAATCTCACAGCACGTTTAAAACTGCGTGAGTTCGGTTTAGCTGCAACAATTTGAGATAATGCTGGCAAACTTCAAAGACCAGCCAGTGAAGTCAGATAACGTAACACAAAACAAATTGATGCCTATAGTGAGATCTTTCCTTACAGACGAATCTTGAATAGAAATTATTTAATGCATATTTGCAGTAAAGACAACTAAGAGAAAAACAAACTTGATCTTATTTGTTAGACTCTGATTGTAAATCAACAGCTATTGGCTGTTGCTCCAGACAGAGACAGAATGTGGGAGGGGCTTGTTTTTAAAGGAAATTGATTGGATGGTGAGAGGGCTTGAGGATGTCGTCTTCAAAGGAAAATAGAAAATCAAAATAGCATGAGTTGCAATCGTCCAAACTTAAGACCTCCTGAGAGTTTTAGAAATGACGTGTTATTTGTGCAGACAGGAAGCCGGTGGCACGATATATCAAAAAACTTCAGCCTTCTTGAACGGAACGGCAGGCTGGTAATTTTACTTGAATGTGTTTCGACTGGAAATAAATGAGTAATAAATGTGTCTGGATTTAAATGGAGTAAAAAATCACGACATCTTCTGAGACAGATGCTGCGCTCCTACGTCAGACCAGACGCCTCAACTGTTCTGTTTTAACACATTTCAGTCGTGACAACAGACTGATAAACAAATATGTGCTAAGTGCAAGGAGACAGGAAATGAGATGCACATTATAACAGGAAATGTGTTTGTTCTGAATCTGCACTGTGTTTGATAGTTCTAACAAAACATACTTTGACTCACTGTAACTTCACGGTTTAATTGCTCATGCATAATTTTGCTTCTTTTTGTGATATACAGTTAAACTTGCAGAGCTTTGTGGAAGAATTGGAGACCTGTTGAGATCTTCTCCGACACTGTGGAGAAAACATGAGATGAATGTGGCCTTTGTCTCCAAGGAAACAATCTTGGAGAAAGAGCTTCGTCTTAGGTCTGCGTGTGTTTCATCTCGTTGGAGTCTGAGATCATTGTGACAAAACTTCCTCCTGCAAAATGGTTTCTAGTTGTCCGGAGAACAAAACCTTTATCATCAATGTCATAACCTTAATTTAATAACCACTTTATTCAGGACAGAGACCTGATGGGATCTCAGATTGAAGTCTACAGACGATGACCTCACTCTGTGGGTGGGGCCGATGTAGATTGCTATTGGCAGCTGTTAAAACGATGGAAATGAAGTCAAACGGTGAGTTTGGTTGCCAACGGCGTGTCAGCGCGACCCGTTCACCTCACGAACCCGGGCGCCTACATCAGCAATCCAGAGGGACTGCGAACACACGCTTAGCCAATTTGTGTTCGATTTAGCCATTTGTTACCTGGTTAACTGTTCACTTTGCCGCCAGAGAGGTGCAGGTTTAGAGTCAGATGGGTTAACTAAGGTTAACTAACTCTTTGTGCTCTTTAGCTTGACTGTGTTCATGTGAATGTTTATGTGTGTTCGCTACGGTCGCCTCGTCTGAGACCTGAGCTGTTTTAACTGTTTTTGTAACGTTGGCAAGGCATGAACCGTGGAACCGAAAGCATCAATGCTTGAAATTCATTTTCTGTGAAAGTGTTTCTCGCAACCCCCCTTGCTTTTGCTCCTGTGACCATGAAATGCGACAGAAAGCAGTTATAGAAAGAATTGAAGTTTCTGTTGCGACACGCTTGCTTTAGAAATCAATGACTGCATGATCAGCGCAATAGAATGAACTTCTTGTTTCTTCATTTCTCTCTCTCTTCATTTTTGGGAATTACTGCTCTGTTAATTTATTAATCGTTTAACGCTGTTAATTGTCTGTATTTCAGCAGAAATTCACAACGAAACAAGTTGGCAGTGCATGTTTTGTCGCATCGCGTGCAGTCGCCACGCATGCTGTAAAATCTGTGGGTTTCGAACCTGCGACACGCATTATGTTGCATCACACCGTGTTTCTATGGAGGCCTGGAAGTGCAAAACAGGTAAAATGAATTAGAAATGTGAAATAGTTAATCTCCTTTAGTGAGTTAGAATATAGTTATTCTTTTTCCCACGTACACCAACTTTTCCTGTTGAAAAGACAAACTCTAGACAAACAGTCTGAGCTGTCGTTGTGTTGTTGTTGTGTGACTTAAGTAGATTGTGGTAGATTAGAATACACCGTAACTTTGTCACATTAACTAGTTTCTTTTTCCAGCTTCAAAAGAGCAATCCTGCCTGCCACAGATGGCTCGCACGCAACAATCGAGAACAACAAACAAAAAAGTGTTTGTAAAGTCAGAGCAGATATTAACAAGAGTCCCTTGTTGCAGCGTTCCTCCGATGTGTATTTTACACGTTCGTGTGTGAGTTTGTAAGCACTGACGCATCCGAACAGCTTGAGGAAGGCTAGCATGTGTCTGTGTGGGCAGGTGACGGAAAAGACGCTGAGTTTTTTCCTGCGCGTCTGAGGGAACGCGCTAGTAGGTGATGATGGCAACATTCTGCCGCGTCTAAATGCGGACGGGCTCGCCGGTGGTATCGATGGCGGACGCGCGTGTTAGCGTGTGCTAGCGGAGGTGACTGACACCGCTAGATAACTGTGAAAACTGTTCCGTACGATACGTTGGCTAATTTCTCCACGCAGTCAAATAATTAAAAGATAATTATAGGGAGTGTATCGCAAGAAACGTGAAAGCTCTCTGCTTCGCTTCATTAGCATTAGCAAGGTCAGAAAGCTGGAAAAAGTCGTGTTTGCTATTAATCTAGTTTCGCACGCGTACTGCAACCAGCTCAGAGACGTCGTGTCTCTTAATTTATCCTCATAAAGCTGTCAGTACAGCCATGAATGCGACGCTTTGTGTGTTTCCCAACAATAGTTGTCAGACGTCAACGGGCCTCGCTGTTGATTTGTTACAAAGCTTCATCTGTCTGTCATTATTGTTTAGGTGAGGCGATGACGTTTATTTGTGCTCCCATGAATCTGACGTGTTTCTGGATGGGCAGCATGGCTTTTCAGATAGTGTGTCATGTTAAATACAGTGACTTTATAATGTATCTCAAAACCTGTGTGTTTTAAATGCAAGAACATGGTCTAAATAAATGTTTTGTAAAGAATGACTGTTGTCGCTGCGGTTGTGATTTAGAAGCTTATATTACTGCATTAACGGTAGAAATTGGGGGGCGTGGCTATTGGCAATTCAAGGCATATAGCAGACCGACTGTTGGAGGGGAGTGGTTTGCGCCTCTGGCTCCGCCCCCAGGTTCAGTCTGACATCATCAAAAAATGTCTTTCGTTTTGAGGGAAAGCACATGTTCAGATTTTGGTTAAAGATAAGGAGGAAACGTGGATTTTAAAATGCACGGATGAATCGTTTATTATACTCAGCGGTATTTCATAAAAATATGAATATTGTGTTTTGATTTCATGGTGACTTTAGTTAGTTAGTGAGTTTCTCAGGTGGCTGGTTTTTTTCTGTAATGAGATTTTGCTGTCCAGTAAGGGATTTTCAAAACCGTTCTTCTCGCTAAAAAGACACTAAAGGTTTTTAGTTACTCTCACGCATTTTGTGTGGCACATTTCATTCTGCATTTACACATTTTGACCTTCAAAGGTAAAGCTGAGAGAGAGAGAGGGAAAGCTGAGAGAGCGAGAGGGAGAGGGAGAGCTAGATCTTGCGATGCCACGGGCGAAGAATCATGAGAGAGGGAGAGAGTTTAAAGAGCAGCATAATGCTAGCTGAGATGTTTCAGAAATGAGGCTCCTCCATTAAATCCCACAGGCTGAAGGTAGCGAGCTCTTCTCTGTGTGCTGACAGCAGTAATTGGCTGTTCCCATTAAATACAGGAGCTAATGGGAAAAGATGTCCGTCGGCGTTCCGAAATGTGAGTGTGGGAATATATGCAGTCAGAGGAGGATGTGAATGCACGTTTGTAAGAGTGCGCTGGGAATATGAACGGTGGCCAGCTAACATTTTAGGTTGTGAGAACGTTTTGTATTGTTTCCATTTCCAAGTAGTAAAAACGTTTGTTTTTGAAAGTTGCAGTCATTTTCCAAACGTCCATTTTTCACACTGCAGTCACGGCCCCAGAAAACAAATGATGTCACGTGCTGTAAAGTTAAATGTTGACTTCGCCTCACAGCCTGTTGATTGTTGCTGGAGTTTGTAGTTTGTTTGCCTGGTTTAAACGCTTTACATGACTGGAATATATCTCAGAAACACATCGATACTAAAAACTACCTGACAGTTAAGACCTGACAATAACAGCTTACAAATTATTCTATTTTTTTTTTATTTCTGCTATGAACTTTGGCGCATGCCATGCGTGTTTTTTGGTGACATCGCCTGATCGCATTTAACTTCTATTGTTGAGAAATGGCAACAAAAACTGTGTTGTAATGCGCATGAAGCTTATGTAAGAGATCACTGTTGACACGGTGTGTGCAGTTCGAAATCAAAATAACCGCTTGCATGAAATGCGACAGCCCTGGCTGAAAACGAAAGGCATCCTTTTACGCTTCAGACACGCTCTTTGAAGTATTTCCTGCAATTTTGTGCATATTTTGGCTGTGTGCGGTAACGCTTCTGTGCGTTGGAAACGCGAGATGTTTGGATATTTCTGCATGTCACCTCAACTCGTTGAGGCCGTTTGTAAAGTTGCGACGTGACGCATGCTGGATTTCTTAGCTAAAAATAGAAGAAGTTGGCAAAAAAATGTAATAAAATGTGAAGACCAGGACATTAAATTATTCCAGTTGACATGGAAACAATTTTATCAGTCATACAGGCAGGACAGGTGAAATGAGTTCATGAGTTCATTAAAGCCTGTCGATATTTTCTCCATTTTGGACTGACTGTTTTTTGCCTCCCGGTCTCTTCAGTTTTCTCAGCGGCGTGAACATCAGTTCTCATCTGCCGTCACCAGGAACTCTGATCTCTCCAGAAACATTTATCTTTATCACCTGAACAAATACTTCCATTCGGAGAGAAACACAACCATGGCATGAGTCCTAACTAGTGATGGTTACCTCCAAACATCTAATAAGTAACAGATTCTCTGCTTTCTCAAGATTATAATTAAACTATTTAATCAATCATTATGTCTGAATAGTAAATATTTAACTTTTAACACCCATATAGGATTATTTGGTTTATTTGGATTAAATTATTTGCTATAGAAAATGGGGGCGTGGCTTTTCCACCAGGAGTTAATTGATTGGCTACCATGCAAGTAGGCGTTTCAAAGCTTGCAGCTGATTGGGTTTGCAGAGGAACGGTTAATTTTGGCTCCGCCCTATAATAATCGTTGACTGTTAGTTTGGTCGTTCTGTGTAACATGGTTAGTCCAACTAGTCAAGCTGGTGCAGCAGTTTAGACCAGGTTGTAGAAATAGACACTGTGGACCTGTGGAAAAAGCAGAAATAGAAACTTGTTGTAGATTTATGTAAATAAATTCTCCTTCTGTGTTTCAGGATGGAAACATCTTTGCAGGTTTGTTAGTCAAATAAAAACACAATCTTCATTTTTGGCTGTTTTATTCTGCTTTTAGGAGAATTCATTGCTCCTTGGTGTCATGTTATACGGCTCTGCTGTAGATTCTCTTATGGCACAATCGGTTTAATTTATTACAGAACTGAAAGTGAAAGTGAAGAGTAACTGCTGATGGAGGTGAATCATGAATCATGAATGTTACCTGAAGAGCAAAGATGTTATTATTCCTGTAGATATTCCTGTACTTTACTGTGGCTGAGCTTGTGCAGTTAGACTCTCTCTCTCACACACACACACCTCTCACACTCTCTCTCTCTCTCTCTCTCTCACACACCTCACTCTCTCTCTCTCTCTCTC
>JBAJNP010005786.1:0-27770 GCA_036877545.1 Yasuhikotakia modesta
GTAGTAATTAAAACACTTCCTTTTACGATGTAAATGTCCATTTTTAAAAGCTATGTGCTGTGCTTTTGGTTAAAATGTATTTACTATTTATAATAAAGAATTGATGTGTGTGGAATAAAATCTTACGTTGTCTCAAGCTATTTTTACCACGAGGTTTGCTTTCCAGTAGCTTTCCAGAGATGGTTAAATTAGTTCCCCTGAAATCTCGTGGAATCTGAACTGTCACTGAAACCTCGCGATAACTGGTTGCCGTTGGCGGCTCTCGGCCCGTGCTTTCAGTACAGCATAGCTGCTTATAATATTTGAATGATAAACAGCTTCACAGAGTCGCGAAACGATGGCTTCAGCTCTGGAGCAGTTCGTGAATAACGTGCGGCAACTCTCCGCTCAAGGTATAAGGGTTTACGTGGCTCGTGAACGCTCTTGAGTAATGAATACATCGGCCAACTAGCTTAATGCTAAAATCTGATAGCCGAGACGTTAGCTTGATAGCATGCTAGTTGTTAAGCAGTAACACATGTCATTTGTTTAACTTTTATTATTGACGCAACTAAAAAAGTTAAAGCAATCACGTATAAAGGTAAATTCGTCTTTTGCTATTTAAGAATTATGTAATATTTATACATTACAGTCTGTTTGAACGGATCAAGATGTTTCTTGGTGCAACGAATGGATGTGTCACGTTAGCTGAGTCATTAGCAAAATAAACCAGATTGGATCATTTTGGGAAAAGTGGCAGTAAACTGAAATGATGTGATCAGTCTATATCTAACCTGCCACGTGATTTTAGGAGGCGGTAAAGGTGTGATCCATAGATGTGCATCCCAGTTTCCCCACAATCCTACTAAAACACAAGATTTGCTTATTTAGGGGCTCTGTAGTGAATGTCCAATCACTGCCCTGTTTGTAAACTATATCGGAATATATAGACATCAAAACACTGCAACATCATTAAAACGATATTGTGATCGTGCACTTTGCTGTTTTAATATTTTGAGTGTGAATTACGATTTGTATTCATAAATGTTACTCTGCTCTGGCTGTGGTTCACAGGTCAGATGACCCAACTATGTGAACTCATCAATAAGAGTGGGGAGCTTTTGGCCAAGAATCTCTCACACCTGGACACTGTTCTTGGAGCGTTGGACGTTCAAGAGCACTCCCTGGGTGTTTTAGCTGTTCTGTAAGTCAGTGACCTATCAGGGTTAAGCCCCTATCTGTTAGTTTTCTTATTATTATTAGGGGTCATGCCATAGCCAATATGCAGTCTCTGCTTCAAAACCTGTAGTGCCACCAACAGTTTCAACACAAAATTTCACTAATTTCATTATTACTACAAAATTTCACTTTTGTTTCACTCTCATCATACGTTTTGATGTATAAGTCCTAGAACCTTAATTATTTAGTCCAATGTCATGCAACTAGTAGTACACATTTCTAGAGTAGATTTAAGCCTTTATCTTGGCAATACTATGGTGTTTCACCACAAAACTTTGGTATATGTCATTACAGGCCTGAGGTTAGTCACAGCATCAAATACTCCAGAGGATTTTTTTCTCTTAAAACTTTCGAAAATGTAAAATCACAACAGGGGTGTCTTTATATTCTTTGAGGCGTGCCAAGTTATATAATTTCAGATGTTCTGTGGTCTGCCTTTTGGGTGTATTGAAAAATCCTTCTACAGTGTGAATACTATTTAATGCTATATTAAAGATGGGTAAACTAGTGGTTGCAAAATAGTTGCAATTCCAAGCCCTGCCTTGAGCCATGCCAAGTTAAATGATATCCAGTGTTCCTTGGTTGGCAGTTATAATTCAATAGTTTATAAACGCAGTCTTGTATCACTTTGGAATTTGGTAAATTCACATGGATTTCATAGAATCACAACATCCTAAAAACCTCATCAAAATTTGGTGACAGCGTCAACAGTTATACATTTTATTATGTTTTTTTCTGTTTTCTTAAATTGTTTTCCTATATTTATAGTCACTCAGGAATCTTTTGCATAATGCAGTTGATGGGCTTGATCCCATAACTGCCGCTTGCAGCTATATATAGTATTTATTTTTAGTGTGGGACAGCAAAATAAAACACATACAGCATTTTATTAGCGACCACAAATCTATTTATAGAATGCGTTCATTAGGAAACTTAATGGACAGATAAAAATAAAATCATTACAACATTGAAGTTGATTTTCAGTATTAGAAGTCATATTTTGCAGTATTAGAAGTCTGGTTCTTGTTTAGTCTCAATGTGCCAGACTAAAAGGTTTTATCTTTATTACAGGTTTGTGAAGTTTTCCATGCCCAACATCCCTGATTTTGAGACCTTGTTTTCCCAAGTCCAGCTCTTTATCAGCACCTGCAACGGAGAGCACATCCGATACGCCACAGACACATGTATTCAAAACACTCCCACAAACTAAACACATCCACTTTGATAGCCCAGTTTAATCTATTCTTGTCCTCTGTTCTGTTTTTTATATTGTTTTTTTCCTCCTTACAGTTGCTGGTCTTTGCCACCAGTTGACAAATGCCCTTGTAGAAAGAAAGCAGGCAAGTTTATTTATATCTTTGTTGTATATGGAAGCTAAGTGGTTGTTCTGTTTTTAATGAATAAAGTCACATGCATTTCTTTCCTCAACAGCCATTGCGTGGAATAAGTATACTTAAACAGGCCATAGACAAAATGCAGATGAACACAAACCAGCTTACCTCAGTTCATGCAGACCTGTGTCAGGTGAGTCTGGGAACCAAACAGCTGAGTGACAGTGGTGTGTCTTTGAAACCACTGACTCCTTGTAGCAAACTGGAACTTCATTGTTTGATCTGTTTTAAAGGGATAGCTGACTTAAAGTGAAGTGTCATCCAACAGTATGACAATAGTTTAAAAGTATGTTAATAACCAAACAACAGTGGCCCCTAATCTGTCCTGTTGTATTGTCACAAAACCACTGAGACATTTTTCAAAGTATCTTCTTTTAGTGTATTCACACTATGCACTCTGAATTGCGCCAGAGTGCATTTGACCCCCCAAAATTGTTAATGGCATATGGGTGAGTGGGGAAAAAAGACAGTCTGTGTCTAGTGTGTGGGTACACCCTATGTGTTCTACAGGAGAGAAAAGTCAAATGGGTTTGGAATGACATGAGAGTGAATAATTTTTCTGTGATGCATCCCTGAACTGCCTGCAATTTACTGTCCAAATCTGCTAACCACTTCACAGTTTATTTCAATAGTTTGATGTTAGCATGTTAAGCTAACCTTGAAATATTCCAAGCATAAATACTACAGATAACAGGGAACATAAAACTTCAAACGTTTTGTTAGGTAGAGTAAGTTTTGTTGCTTGACCAGCAGCTATTAGCAGTTATTATTTAGTTATTTGTTGTGGTAAATAGCATGTTTTTGTATTAAATAATATGTTACTTCTGCACCTTAAGCTTTTTTAACTACTCTTTTCGCCAAGAATAGCAGGTGATATCATTCAGACAACTCTAACTTTCTGTTGTGACGTTTTGAAGCAAATTAGATTATTCTTTTATGTTCATAATGTAACTAATGATGTCATGGTTTACTTACAGTTATGCCTATTAGCAAAGTGCTTCAAACCTGCAGAACTCTTCCTGGAGTTGGACATGATGGATATTTGTAAGGAGAATGGGGCCTACGACGCGAAGCACTTTCTATGTTATTACTACTATGGTGGCATGATCTACACGGGCCTGAAGAACTTTGAACGGGCGCTATATTTTTTTGAACAGGTATCATATTGTTATATTAAATATCCTTTTTATTTATTGTTACAATTTTTTTGCCTGCAACTTTCTTACTTTTCTATTTCGTTAGCATTAAGGGGACCACACCCGAGCGCATTTGACCCTCAAAGCCTTTGTCAAATGTCAACAACGCCCATGCACACTTTGTTTATTGGTTCTTTTGGGTTCAGCACAGTTTGCACGTAGTGCGTTCGCTAACCGTGACAAAAACCTACTCATTATTATAACACAAAAAACACCTTCTATTTCTACTTAGTATGTTTTTCAGTTGAATTAATTTAAGTGTTTTTAGGTGATAAAAGGGTTTGGTTCTCACCTTGTTGGTGAACGGGAATTCAGGTCAGGTCAGCTGTCTCTGTAATAATCTTATGATATGCACTTATGATATGAAAAATCTCCTTAGCGCATAAATAATAAATCTGCTAGACAGTGTATTAGCAGAAGTGTGCTTTTTTTAACCTTAAGTGCAAATGTCAGTGCAGGACAGCTAGGGCAAACGTGCCTAGAGTGAATACACACTAAGACGGTTCTTTTCCCTCAGGCGATAACCACTCCAGCAATGGCTGTAAGTCACATTATGTTAGAAGCGTACAAGAAATACATCCTGGTGTCTCTCATCCTTCACGGCAAAGTACAGCAGCTACCCAAATACACGTCACAGATTGTGGGACGGTTTATCAAGGTGAGCTGCCGCAACATGATAACATAGCATTACGTTCCCCGTCCTGGGTTCAGGATAGCCCTTTACGCAAATACGAACCTTTTTCTGTGTGCTTTTTTGTTCTACAGCCCCTCAGTAATGCGTACCATGAGCTAGCTCAGGTGTACACCACCAATAACCCAGCAGAGCTCCGCAATCTGGTCAACAAACACAGTGAGACATTTACACGAGACAACAACACCGGCCTAGTCAAACAATGCCTGTCATCACTCTACAAGAAAAACATTCAGAGGCTAACCAAGGTAAGCAAGATGTACTTATGGGGCCGTGACAGTAATGAGGAGTATATTTGTGAAAGCTAATTCTTTTTATTTTATACTTTGTAATTCATATATTGTCATTTTGATTGCATTGTTAATGGATGCTTTTAACAATGGAGCATAATTATAACATAATTGTTCACTTTTTCAATCCAAGTAATAATTGTGTATCCAACACAAAATGAAAACTGTATCTGTGCCGTCCTGATTGACAGACATTCCTGACGTTGTCTTTGCAAGACATGGCAAGTCGGGTTCAGCTATCCGGTCCTCAAGAAGCTGAGAAATACGTCCTACATATGGTAGAAAGCCGCTCTCACAATTCTCCTATAAAGTGCTGTTTTGTATTAAGTGTCAAGACCGTACTCATCACATGAATATACTGGGTTCTGTTAGCCTTTGAGGTTCAACTTATTTCTCTTGCCCCCCACAGATTGAAGATGGAGAGATTTATGCTAGTATTAACCAGAAAGATGGCATGGTCTGTTTCCACGACAACCCTGAGAAATACAACAACCCCGCAATGCTCCACAAAATCGACCAAGAGGTTTGTTGCCATATTTGAGTGTTTTTTTTAATTCACTATCAATATTTTTTTCTGTTCTCTATTTCCTTTCTTGTATTCATTAATAACTGCAAAATGTAAATAGATTATAAAAATACTCAACAGTTTTTTCACGTATCTTTGAAAAGTTAAAAATATATAATTTGATATTTTTCAAATTATATAAATACTTTCAAATACTAATGTACCACACATTTGTTTTAGATTATTATTTTATATTATATAAAGGCTAATCAAAAAGTTGTTTTGAAGTCTTTAAATACACAGCGCTTAATCTCTGTTATCGCTGGAGTGTTGTTTACTGTTTTTTTTGCTTTGACACTCATACAGATGCTGAAATGTATAGGGTTGGATGAGAAATTAAAGTCTATGGATCAAGAAATCACTGTAAACCCCCAGTTCGTGCAAAAGGTACAGTCACAGTTTATTTAAAAAGCTTAGGTATATAAATTAGATGTGGAAATATAAATTAGTAGTCATAGGAGACAATTAGATTGTGTTTTTAGCATCTGGTTGTGTCCGTTCTGTCTTTCAGAGTATGGGAACACAAGAGGATGATGTTGGCAGCAAAACGTCAAGCTACTCTTGAGATTGGATGCATCACTGCTTAGCCCCGCCTCTTTCCTTCATCCCAAAGCTGGAAAACAAAAGTGAAAACGAAAGCAAAATCAGTTAAATATGGACTATATTGAAGGAAAATATAAGCATTGAATGGCCTTTTTTGTTTCGTCACAGTGCACCCTAAACAACAACTTATGTTTGTCAGTGTTTTATTTATCAAATGCTTGGTTGAAATGCCACTGCATCATTTGTGGTCATATAAATAAAGATACTGGATTTCTTTGTTCAAAATTATGTTTGTATATTTATTATGTTCCAACCCTTTCCAAAAAAAGCAACACTGAACATGGTCAATATGGCAGACACGGTTTTAAAACTAGTTATATATATGTCAGAACTTTTACTGTTATAAAATATAAAACCTATTTCTGTTTAGTGCATAGACATTTATATGATACATTCAAGAATTAAAAGAATGATATTGTCATTTTTATTATTGGCTATAGAATCATTTAAATAAGTTTAATTCACCTTGCAGATGATTTGTCTGTTCCCAAGGTTTATAGCAGTGGTATTGTTCTAGTCCTCTAGAGGTCTCCCATGTTTTGGGCTATATTATCATAAATCAGAGTTTAGTTTCGTCACACCATGAAGCATCTATTTCAGGATTCATTAAGAATTAGCAAACAGACTCAACGAAATATATTTTAACATATATATATATATATATATATATATAATAGTGAAGAGACTCAAATGAACAAAAAACAATTTAACAACTTAAATTCAGGTAGGCATGTGGACCATGGTTTTTAATTGAATGACATAACCAACATGAAACAACGACTCGAACTGCTAACGCAGCCAATCACGAACCTTCAAGCTGTGTATATGTCGCCGCACAGAGACGAGCGGTTGCGTCAGCCAATCGGCGTGTGCGTCTCTGAAAACGGGGGGTGGGAAAACGGAAATGGCAAATGAGATGGCCAATCACGTCCGCGAACAAACAGCCATCTGCCAATCAGCATTCAATATCGCCAGGATTGCGTCGCCCACGGTGCTCAGTTGAATTCCATTGCCGTCCATTAAAACAGCCGACTTACAGCAGTTATAGTAGAAGCTTGTATGGTGATATATCATCAAGGATGGCATATTTATGAAGCGAGGATATTGAGAAAACGTTTCCGCATGTGTAACACACGCGTCTTCGACCTTGTCTTTGTTTACTGCATTGTCTGCCAAAACGGAACAATTGGTGGATAATTCTCCTCGTGACTTAAGTTGAACATATTTCATCGCTGAAGTACTTTGAAACTCGAATGTGGTTTCTGTCATGAGTCCAGCCGGGTGCTCCCATGTGAACAATTTTAAAGTGGAGAACTGGAAGCAAAATCTGCGGGTTATATACCAGTGCTTTGTGTGGAGCGGCTCTGCTGAAACCAGGAAACGCAAGGTAAATAAGATACACCAGAGACCAGTGGTGCATTGCATTGGCCCATCCTTTGCGATACTAAGTCGCATTGGTCTGTCAACACATAACTGGACGTGTACTTGGAAATGCTAACCGTTTTACTCTATTTGATCTATTTTCAAGAATGCATATGATTTCAGGTCCATTCTTGATCGCTGGCCTGTGTGCACAAGTGGATGCATTGGCTGGCCTGCGCAGACTCCTTATGCATTCGTTGCATACGACTGGATGTGGGGATCGGGAAATGATATTTAGCTGTCAGTCTGTTAGTTGCTTTAGGCTTTACTTTACTCAAATCAGTGCAATATGTAAATTCGCCATGACAAGCACGCCAACAAACCTTGATGAACGCATGACATTTATGCAACACTAACGATACATTTTTGATGCATATACTAGACTTGCTAGGCCTAGCAGTCATGGGTTGCCCAGTGTTTAAAAGGAGCTTTCCGTTTCACTGTTTGTTATCGTATCTGTCAGAAAAGAGAAACGGATTCTGGGTAATCTAAGGAGATTCATTTTCTATTTGACGCTTGCAATATTATTTCAATGGTGTCGTTTTAAATGCCATGTAGCCGCACTGCCTGTTAAGTACAGAGCATCACGAGGCCCTTGCGCTACAACAGCATCATTGACGAACAAGCAAAAGGATGCAGAGATGCATCAAACGGACACTGTTCTCATAGATATACCTACATAACCCCTATGCAACGCAAACGGTTATTCTGAATGAAACGTGCATCGAAACGCATTTTAACGTGAGCCTTCATATACGAGTGGATTTCAAATAGTTTCGTATGGGTGGATATGATCACATCCTCCCCAACCCCCTCACCTCCGGAATGAAAATCCAGGGTTCAAGTTACTCGTTGTGCGTCTCTGATTTATTAGAAATGGTCATTTATGGATGTGTCTGTGCTAATACGTCGTTTACATAAGAGGAGGGTAGGGTATGGTTCATTCATTTTTGAATGACTCATCACAACTGAGGTCAAGCAAACTGAATTTAGGAAGGAGCTGTCCCGTTTTTTTCACTCCTTGGTTGTGTTCTTTTTTTTGCAAGAGTAATATTATTACTTGGTCTCTGCATCTTTTATTGTGCCCCCTTTGTGGTAGTTCCTTGCTGCTTTTTTAGAGAAGCTAATGTATTGACCCAGGTGCTAAAATCTTCGTAGAATGAAGGGTAACTCTCACATGGACCATGTATTTTTATATCTGGATTGTTCTACGGTCTATGCATCTCGAATCTCATGGATCGCATTGTATATAAGGCATCAGGTACATCTGATGAAATACAGTGATGTCATAGAGCAACTGCTTGAGTGTCGTGTGCGGTACATTGCGTGATGACCTCACCATGAGCTTTCGTTGTATGGAGACAGTTAGTGAGGTGTGCTAACGTGTGCTATGCTAATCTGTGCACTCTGTGATGCTAAATATCTTTGGTGTTTACAGCAAACTGAAGCCTAGGTTGCATTACACAGTGTGTGACCTATAAGACATACCATTCTCACCCTTTTTAATACAGGTTATAATAGCATTATCTCGTGTTCAGGCATGCTTAGATGAGTAATTTGTAAAACAGGACACTCACAAAGAAACATCTCGCAAGGGGATGTAAACATACAATTGCTTTGATTTAGTTTAGTGTCACGTAGAAAATAGCACAGCATACTTCTCAAAAATAGTAGGGGTATGTATACTTGTCTATTGAAACCCTTAATACTTTTCATGGCGACTAAGTTCCTTTGAAATTCACAGTTTTCTGCAGATGTCTTAGGGTGCGGATTTATTGCAGGCCTGCGTAAAACATGGACAAAGACCAAAACCCATGTGATATCATAAACGTACCACTTAGGAACTTCATGGTCCAGAGACTTCTGGAATACAGGTGCAGAAAGGTTTGGATTCATAAGAGGATCTTAGTAGATATCACAGTTTTGGAGTTTTGCCAGTACTGTATTTGTTGGCCCTGTCCCCCTGCTGCAGAACAACAGATATGTAATGAAGGACTTAGGGTGATTTCTGCGCTAATGCAAGGTCACAAGTTTCAGACAACACACCCACAAACCAGTCATAATCTGATCACTGTCTGGTCTGGTAAACTGGAAGCATTCATAAAAATGGCAAGCTTCATGCTGAATGACTGTGACGCAACTTGCCAGAGCATAGGTTTGTGTCAGTCAGTAGGGAAAACAAATTGTTTATGTTGCTTTCAGTCAAACTGACATGTTGTTGATTGAGAAATCTGGCCACATGGAAATTCAAGGATTGTCTTATACTGTTCAATTCAAAGAGTACTGCCTGTTTATTTAGTAAATTTATATTACCCGTGAGGTTAGCTTGGGTGGGTAGATGCCATTTAATGGTATCATGTCTACACATGATGGTATCAGGAAACACACTGACCGTGAACGCCACGCTAATGAAGACGTGATTGGCTAAGCTGCCTTTTCCAAGTACTTTAATGTGTGAGAACAGAAATGAAGGTTAATGAACGCTTATGGTGCAGATGTTTGTGTCTGCTTCCAAATACATTAAGCATTGATCATAGTGATCCCATGCTGTTTGCTGTGCTCAGCCTTCTAGCTAACCGATTACTCGCTGTATATGCACAGCAACCTGTGGGTGTTTTCATTTATTTATGTCCTCGTACATTCTTTACCCATGTACACCTGGTAGTAGCATCTGTCTTAAACGATCATAGGTTGCTAAGGCGTAATTAACAATTTATGAAAAATAGGCCTTTTCAAATTATTTAAAAACAAAAGTGCAAAGGAGCTATAAAGCTATAAACTTAATACTAATTAATGTTTCATGCCCTGCTGGTTCACAAACACGTAACTAGCATTTCTCTCAGGCAGAGAAAATTGGCTTACTTTGAAAAAATTGCGATATGATCAGTCATACAAAGTTAACCTCAGTCATGGCAGTGATTAGATACAATGAAACCTGGTCAGTTACTAGCACAGTCTTCGTTAACCATTATAAAGGTTTCATGGAGCGGTTGCACCACATCTATTCTTCACATAATGGGCTCCCAACTCACTATCAGTAATTAATTCCACCATGGGCCATTTGTCATATTGATACATGCCTTGGGAAGATGTGCATTAAATGCGTTCAGTCCCACACCATCCGCTGCTCCCTCAGGAGCTCAACAGATATTTACGGAGGAGGTGCAAGTTGGCCCACAGCGCTCCACAACGGGCCACCAAGGAGTTTTTCAAGGCGTTTTAATTCATGGAGACAGAAGTAGCAATGAAAGTAGCTTTCAGCTGGTCTAATTTATTTAGCTTCTAGCAGCTAGAAGTGTTCTTACACCTCATCTGCATGTGTTTGAACTGTCATTCATCCTTTATCATCAATGCCCCCCCTCTTTCTCTCTCTTGTTTCTCCTCTTTTATGTCTCTCGCTTCCCTTGATTCTTCTCATCGCCCACATGCCTCCTACCAGACTTGTGATCATGGAAACACAGCAGCAAGCCAATGATTGGATGTTCGGTTGCTGCAGAAACTGTGAGAACCAATATGATTGGCAGTACGGTGGTTATTGACCCTTAGTGTCAAGTATCTGGCATCCACCGTCCCTCTAGGTTTGTTGTTCTGAATGCACAGGAAAATCGGACTTGTTGTCCCTTGTAATGCATTCGTTTAGTGCTTTGTGAAGGTTAATAACAAAGACACTGCCTAGATTGTGATATACCTGGCATGGATAGCATCCAAATGATCCTTGTTGTGAGTTGACAATACAAATGTGTTTGTTTGAATGCATGTTTATTTATCCCTATTTAGGCATATGTTGACTGATGGTCACTCAGTTCCTCTCATTTGAGTCGTTGAGCCGTAGATGTGGCTGCAGTTTAAAATAGGGTGGTGAATGCAAGTAGTTAAAATAGTACTTACAAAATATAGTTTATGAATTTTCATTTTGCATTTGGGCAGATACTGTTGATGAATCTTTCCAATGAGAGCAAGATTGAGCTGCACTTCTCTTTTGTGGAGAGTTGAGGCCTACTGGGTAAACTTGTAACCAGAAGGTTGGTGATCAATTTCAATGCCAGCAGTAACAACTGAGGTGCGTTTGAAGAGGAGGTGATGCCATCTGCCCTGTAGACCAGTCACACATTTAATTGACTCATTTTATAGGATAGATGGTGATCTGTTTTTTCTACTTTAGAATGCACAAGTTTCATTGTTTGAGCGACGATAGAACGAGTTATTGGGGTGTTGGCAAATCCATTGCGTCTTTAGGTATTGTTGATTTGCGAAAGGTCAAGCAAAATCATTTATTTAGCTTTTTCTTTTTCAGCACTTGTCTGTTTAAGAAGACAAGAACAGCTCGCATTATTTGTCACCCTGTTGCTCTTTTTTACCTACAAACTAGCACATATGTACAGTGCATGTAATTTAAATTACTTTTACTCAGTTGGAAGTCGCTTTTATCCGAAGCGACGTACAGTGAATTTTTTTCTTTTTTCTTGCATTCCCTAGGGTCGAACCCACAACCTTTGCACTGCTAACACAATGCTCCACCAGTTCAGCTACAGGAAGCAGCAGAAGTTGTCCTGGTCTTGTGGGAAGAAGCTGATCTGTCGTTTGTGTTTATCAGTTCCCCCGCCCTGTAGTTTTGGATCGATGCATCATCTGTTAGAACATAGCCCAAGAAAGACAGCATGGCGCCGCCTCCTGTTTAGGAAGGTGGAAATGGCAGGGAGGAGAGAGGAAGTGAAAATAAGAAAGAAGATGTTAAAAGATGGAGAAAGGTGTTTGTATAGATGCAAAAGAACTGAAATAAGATTTGTAGAATGGGAGCGGGTAGAATAGTGAGACAAAAGGGTACTAGCAGGATGCCATTTTGTAGTACATACTCTCATTGCATAGCACCTTTGATTCATCCTGTGGTGTCTTAAAAATAAAAGACTAAAAGCTTTGAAATATGTAAATATACAGTATTTGAGGCATTTCTATACTGCACACAATATGCAGTATATATACTGCCTTTAAACATCACCAGTCTGTTATTCTGACAGTTTGGGCGTGGCAAGGCTGTTCGGCTAACCAGCTGGATCTGGGTCAAACTGTTTTGGAATAAACTGGAAGTGTAGTGTTTCATTAATGTTCCAGATGATACGAACAAGATCTTTGAATATCACGTTGCCGAAGTACATAATGACGTTAGCCCTTATCGCAGCGTGCCAAAATCTATAATAGCCTGTTATGCGCTAATGATCCCATAAGGATGTTTTGGAGCACTGTTGTGTGTGTGTGTACATGTGTGTATCTTTATACGATATTATATGTTTGCCAAGTACACCTTACCCAGGGCCTTTCTCCCACAATGCCTAGATCAAATTACTCTTTGTCTCTCTCTACCACATCTGCAGAGCTGTCCAGTGTACTTCCTGCTATTATTAGGTCTTTTATTGTTTATAAGAATTTATTAAGAATTTTTGGTTTGTTAGCATTGTCGAGCCCTGCATATTTTTCTTGATACAATCCTACTCACCAGACTGGAGGCCAGGCTGCTTGTAGGGAACAATAGGTTTTCATTGAAGGGGTTGTAATAAAAGCTGAAACCCTCTAATTGTTACTCACCTGTTCTTCATCTGTCACCTGGCGCTCCCGCGCTCCAGTCATGCGGTAGAATAGAGATTCTCTGTCGCTTACAGGGTGGCATGTCACTGGGAATAATGGAAATGGGGTCTCTTGTAATATGTAGACTGAAGTAGACTAAAGCCCCTGGGAAGTCCCTTAACTCTTGTATTGTCTTAACTCTTGTATTGTCAAGGGTCAAAAATGACCCGTGACCATTTTAAAACAGACATTTACAGAGTTTGTGATGAATGATAAGTTGATTCTTCATGCAAAATAGATTTAGGGATTGAAATTGAATTTAGCTGCTTATTTTAGAGGTTTAGTGAAGGTGAGTAATTTTTTTACCCTAGGACACTGGTTGTATACAGAATTGTAAGACCACACAAGGGTTAAGAAGTCTCCACACTTGGTGGCCATCTTTGTAACATGTCTGGGCCGTTAGGAAGACAGATCTCTCTAAAAATTCCTGATTAAGGTCACTAAACAAACTGTTTTTCAGAACATTTAAACCCTACCTCAACTATACCGTAAATTCTTGTCCAGCTTAAATTGTACAATAAAAACAGGTTTTCAGGATCGTTTCAGGTACTGCGTATGTTGCATATGATTGTTTTCCAAAACAACTTTAAAACAGAATTGCAGTTTTATTTGCAATTGCATTTTCTATTTGTGTGTGGAACAGTTGTGACACAATTCAAATGCAAATTGTTTGCATTTTCGTTTACACAAGTGTGCAATGTATGGCAGATTTCAAATGAAAATGAAATTCAATTTGCTATCACATTTCCCATATCTTACGAAGTACAACCTTCTCGTATATAGTTTCAGTAGCAATGACCTGTTTACATTTCATTTCCTTGTTGTTACATATTGAGTCTGCCAAAACGCAGAAGCAATTGCAATTTGTGTGTGTGCGTTTGTGCGTAAATAACGGGAGTGTTGTATGTGCAATGTTGAATTCATTAACAATTATCAATCACGCATATTAATGTACAGCTCCTTGCATGTAAGCATTTTTTTCATTCCTTATTTGTTTATTACATAGTTTAGCGTATTCATTTGGGTTTAATCTCTTGCAGTGAGTTGTGGGTAATATCAGCGTTACTGAATCTTCACTTAATTTTCTTCAAAAATAGCTGTCTGTCTGTGCATTTAAGGATATTAATTTCAACACTACAATTTGAGACATACAAAGTCTACTGTATAAAATCTATGTATTGTTTAGGATTGATTGTATGCAAATTTCAATGCAGGAAATGTCAAAACATTGTGACTTAATTATTCAAAGACCGCTGAAACAATAACTTACCCCCTGTATCTCTTTCTCTCTTTCTCCTAGGCGAAGTCATGTATATGTCACATGTGTGGAGCTCATTTAAATCGTCTTCACTCTTGTCTTCATTGTGTTTTCTTTGGCTGTTTCAGCAAGAAACACATCCACGAGCACGCCAAAAACAAGAGACACAACTTGGGTAAGAAACGCACAAACCATTACTAATGAAGACTAAATCAGGTTTCATCTTATTCATAAACGTTTTTGCATCTAAGGTAAGACAGACATCCACAGAAAAACAAAATGGAGGACATGAGCATAATGTTTAAAAACACAAGCACACCATATGCAACACACAATCACATTTTTACAAAATATTACAAAAACCCAGAGTCCAAGTCTACTTTAGGACAATTTATTATTATTCAGTTAGTTTCAACAAGCTCATCCCACACTATTTATTCTAGACCATCATCCTAGTTAAGGCATTTTCTATCAAACAGCTATTTGATAGAAAATGCTAGCCCAATGTTAAAACTTTACATTTAATGTGTTATATATGTTAATGTGCTAGTGTCATACTTAAACCCAGTAGCATTGTTAATGTCTGAAGCTAAATGCTAAACATACTAAAATGTTGACTATGTAAAATATGTTGGCATCATGCGAAAAGTATACTAGGTTTTTGAAACATGTTGATATCAACATACTAAAACTTTATAAACTTGTAGCTATTGTCTAATGAGTTTTAAATCATTATATTTTTTCAGGCCGGGCTTTTTCAACATAAAGTTTGTCCTTAATCTTTACTATCTATATTTATTTTACATTTTTAAATGAGAGACATTGAAAAAACTAAATTGTGAACTTATTTCTAACATTGTTGCCATGGTGAGGCAATTAATTATTTACAGAAAGTTTCTCGGATTCGCTTTGTGCTGTGATTTACATTAAACTTAGAAAACATGTCAACTATTGTGAGTCACAGACGTAGTTCCACTAACTGGCAGCTGAAAGTGACACTTTAAATAGTCCACTATCATTAACAGAGATAAATGCAAGTGCCCACCATTTATTATTTTCTTTTATAAGCTTCTTGTAGCATTGGTGCCGTAGTGCTAGCGCACATTATCCCGACTCGCTGTTATATTTTTTTCATCTTGTAAAACTCCTTAAACTTCTTTGAATCTGGATTCTGGTTTCAGAATTTTCAGCCATATTATTATAAATACATAATTATTGTTCAAAGAGCTGTAATCATTGAGGGACAAAGCCGTATATATCGCATAAAAATTAGAATAATGTTTGCTCTAAAGGTAAAAATGTTTTCAAGGACCAAGTAATAGGCAGTAAGTGCCTAAATCTGGCCTTAATGTTAGGATGTGATCTCTTGATTTTTACCAGCGCTCCTTTTTGCATCAGTAGTGTGTAATTATCCCCTCTGTTTTAATGAGGAGGGGTGCCACCCTCCAAAAACAAACAAATAAGATGCAAACCGACGGGTATGTGGGTAATTATCGTGCGCAAGGGGATAATAGTCCTTGACTTTGCATGTATGTGTGAACTGTGGTTTATGGTTCATCACTTACCTGTTTCATTGAGGTAACATGAAATACCCAGAACTTGTTAAATGCCTCTGAGAATTTTCTCTTGTATTAAAACACAGAGACCACACACAAACCTCAAAATATTAGCTAATGTTGGGGAATGATACTTTAAAAAATGTTTTAGGATAATATGTTGAAAAAACAAGCAAGCTATTATTACGTTGATTTTTTCCATGTAAAGTAGAGTGCAAACTAGTTTGAACCGTGTTGCTTTTATTGCTTGTATTAGTATGTGTTCCTGTAGCTCAACTGGTAGAGCATTGTGTTAGCAGGGCAAAGGTTGTGGGTTCGATTCCCAGGAATAAAAGTACTGATAAAAATGTAGACCTTGAATTCACTGCAAGTCACTTTTGATAAAAGCGTCTGCCAAATGAATAAATGTAGTATTTGGAGGCCAACTTTGTTTTTAGAAAAACTTTAATGCTCCAAAACGTTGCTTCACAATGTTATACAATGTTATTTAAAAACAAAGTACTTATGCACAAAAGTAGGCCAAGTTTTTGTAGGACAGTGGAGACTTGGGCAGTGTTCACAATTACTTTTAATATTCTCAAAAGAGTGCAACTTCTTTTTAAGCAAAATTTGTTAAGCAGCCTTTGTTACAGATGGACCAAGCGGCCTATAGAGACGCAAACGTTGGTGTACTGGGTGAGCTTTGGAGATAAGAACATAGCTGTATTGACACGCAGGGTGTTAGTTTTGTATTTGTATTTGGTGTCCGTGATCAGTGATGTCACCTATGCAGGGCCCTAAGTTTTTGGTAAAGTGTTGATAAGTGAGGTTGTAATAAGGTTGTAACAATATTTAAAAGCAAACCAAAGAACTACAATACACCATATGTACAACAATAAGTCCGAAAGGTCCAAAACCTTGATACGAACAGAACCGTGACTGACTTACCCAGTCCATAGGCGGCTAATTCTCCTCAGTGGGCGACTGATTTTACTAACTTAAGTCAATGTGTTGTTTTCAGTGGGCGACTTTGCTAAGACAATCTGATATTTCTAAATCGCAGTTTAATTATTTAAGTATTTGCTATTGACTGTTCATATGAGGAGATTTGGGAGCATAGCTTGGCATATATCATTTGTTGTTTGTCATTATTTGCTAACATAATACGAACCCCTTTAAGTCTTCATTCCCAGAGGACCATGAAGCCTTTACCCAGCCTTAACACACACACATTAATGTGTGAAACTACGTATTGAGCTCCCCTCTGGGTTTGATTGAACATTTAATTAGGTTAGCCTCTGTATGAGGGATATTTGTGAATGAACACTCTGTTCCTGAGGAGGAAAACTGTGATTATTCTCCAAAGACGGAGAGTAATTAAGGCTGAATCAGCTGACTTCACTGTCACCCTCTTTATAGCTTCTTTTAGTATGTCTGGGTTGCAATCTTATTTAATCTTTTACAATCTTATTGTAATTAGTAGGTTTTTATTATTAGTTAGTATTTAAGCCTGAAGCACTGAAACCCTTTTGTAATTGGTAATTATTATTATTATTATTGTCACTATTATTAGAGATCAGGCACCCAAGATTCATTGGCTCATTTCGATTAATAAAAAATTTGACGTGGCTATAGACACAAAGTTATCAAAAGCTTGTATTATAGACCAAAGATCTTGTAAAAATGTGTATGTGACAAGACACTTTACAAGCAGTGTCTTGTGACGTACCAAGATGTCAATAAACCAAATTTTTAAAGTACTGTAAAGTACTGTAAACTTTACTGTAAAGTATAGTTTTTTCACAGTGCCAATCACTGGTGCCAAGGAAAAGTGGTTATTTTTGCTTGTAACTGTTGAATACATTGTCTTAAAATCTGTAGGGTGTATTGTAACCCAATGCAATATGATTTATCGAGGCCATGTTCTGAGAGGACCTATTTTAGGCCAGCACCGCCTAGTGGTCAACAGATATAATGACATGTATGAAGATTCTTATAACATAAATTCAACGCAAAAGTATACTAATATACTAGTATACGAATACTAAATTTTTATTGCACATAGAGACACTTAAAACTAAACGTTATTAAAAAAATGTTTGTGTTTGACAAGGTTGTATCATCAAATTTTAAGACAAGCATGCCAGTAGGACTTAAGACTGTATATTAACAACATTTGTTTATTTGCATTAAATGGTATTATTATTTTTTTGGTTATGTAAAAATGACATGCATTTTAGTGCACCACAAAAGTATGTGCAAAAGGTTATGTAGCATAAAGCAAGTGACTGCTGTTGCCTAGACAACATTGTGAATGTTAAGAATCGCACATTAAAATACAAGTCATTGATTTCCAGCATTTCTTCATTCTTTATTTTTAATGTTCACTATATAGTTTAATTTATTAATTAAATCATTATTTATTTGTTCTGTTAATTTAGAGTACCGTCACCCTTTCGTAACAGGTTGGGATGCAGAGATGGTCTACAAACTTGGTACCAATTTGTAGGAGTCTCATCCATGGTCACATAAAAAACAATTGTGGCGATTGGTCACTTGGTGATGTTATAATGTAAAAAAATCACAAAACACGACTATAGATATTCCAAAGTTAGCTTAGTTGACTGGTAAATTAGCATCCAGTGTCTTTGTCCAAGGTGTCATTATTGTATTATGAGGACATTCAATTATCTTGGCAGAACATGACTGTCATAGGCCAATAAGGTTTAAGCACCTATTAGGAAAGGTTAACAAAGGCCATGTAGAACGAAACTTGGTGAACATGTTTGACTCATGACCCCAATGGGCTGTGAGAATTTTGAAAGAAATCAGCCACCAGGGGGCTATTTTGTTTTTGGATGGTTAACAATTACATGTATTTTGATATTTATAATTATCTTATTCTGTACAACTTTGCTTCTGAAACCACTGCTGTGAATCAATTGAAATATAAATTGTTGAGGTTATTTGAAAAAACGTTTTTATGCGAATGAGTCCTCGGTTTAACTCAACATCAATAAACCCAGTACAATTCTCTGGACTCTTCAGACCAATAATTTTCATCAAAATTCTGCATTGCAAAACTATAACAAGGTTGTTTCTGAATTCACCAAGGGCGGTTTCAGAAGTGTACCAATAAACAATTTGTTTCTTGTCGATTGTCTGATGTTTTGTTTAGAAAATATAGACTTGTTCATGTTGTGATACTAAATAACATGCAAAATTTAGTGATGATTGGGCAATGGGTGGCATTAAGACAGTTGCAAACGTTAAAATGTATCCTTACTAAGGATATGTCTAATACAAAAGTTGTTCAGCAGGCTTTTTAGACACCTAAAGATATTAGCAATTATTTAGCGGATGCATGCAAAGGTTTAAAAACTCTTGAACCCTCAAAATCACTGCCTGCAGCTATATTTAATATTGTGTTTGTTTCTTTCATCTGTTATTGCCAAAGCGGTTTTATCGGCTCACACTTGTCAGGCTTCATCTCTGTGTTCTTTCGTTTTTTTTTCCTGGGCTGGTTTCCATAGTTACATGCAGCCCCGCTATGATGTTGGTTTATTCATCTAGTGTGTGTGTGCAGCACACAGCCCCACCTCATTTTCTTATGCAATTTCTCTTCTTTCTGCGTGTCATAAATACAGTTTAAAGCTACATCACTTCCCAGCAGAAGACGAGCTTGATCAGTTAGACTCTTGTTTTACAGCTTTACTTTAGTAGTGAGGGCCTTTTGAAAAATTGTTTTGAGAAGTCATAACTCACAGCTGCAAATGAAACACTTTGGAGGGCATTTTATTGTTAGGAGTTGGGACATGAGAAATCAAATGTTAAAGGTTTTTGGTGTCATCTTGTAGTCTTATAAGAAATCTTCTTCTCATAAGAACTTCTTATCTATAGTAAAAGCATTTATTAATTCATTCATCAGAAAAAAATAACTGCAAAATGGCTAGATGTGTGACATCACTACCTAGATTCATGTTCATGTGACTTGCCCAAGAGCATTGTTGGCTCCTCCCACCAGTGATGGGAACTTGAGTCGCACTTAAGTCACAAAAAAGTGACTTGAGACTTGATTTGGATTAAATACGACTGACATCTGAAGTCACTTTCCTGTCAATATGTGTTGCAACAGCAAATAGCACAACAATGCTGTAAAGCCGACATTATTACATAGCTGCATGATCTGAAGGCATGCATGTTTGTGTTAATTGTTATTGTCTATGTCTGTTGTCTATATCTATTGTCTATATGTCTATTGTTAAATAGTGACAATAACAATATAGCCCTAGCTAAATCTTTTTGACAATCTTCAATTAGTTATGGTTTGTTATTATACCGCCTAATACAAACAGACAGGAATTGTACCACAATGAGGTACATTTACATTTATGCATTTAGCGGACGCTTTTATCCAAAGCTACGTACAAAAAGGTACATTGTTTACCTTTGCTATATCACAATTAAAGACAGCATTCATAATCACATTTAACTTTCATACTGCTTTGAATTTGTGTAAAAACGATTGGAAAAACTGTTAAGGTGGGAAGTTATCTGTTAATTTCATCAGATCATGTGGATTTTGTTAACACCTACAAATCGTAATAGCGCATAATAGAGCCAAAAACATGTATTAAGTAAATCGTATCTTTTGGTGTAATGTGAGGGTTGTGTTGTGCTTCTTTTACCGAACTACCAGTTTGACTGCCATATACAATGGACCTTAAACATTCAAGTTTTTTGTGTTTAAAAGCCACTAAAAGCTTTATGGTCTAAGCACCTGTATGAAAAAAAATTGCCAGGCTGCGCATTAGTGTTGTGTCACAAATAGAAGCTGATCCCCGCAGCGTTGCTCCACCTACAAACATTTTAGTGTGTCTGTATGAACGACCATCATCAGGTTGCCATGGGAACTGAAAAACAGGTATTTTTAACTGCTGCAGGGTTAAGGAAATAGACGGATACCAGTGAATGAGCTTTAAGCGCAAGCGTTCCTACCTCATTATACAGCAGTTATTCATAATTAATACCTCATTCAGAATTTTGCCTCAGTCAGAGCAATATGGAACAGGTACAAATTATGTTTATCAATAAGCATACATGACCTACGGGCTAATGGTGGACTCGTATTCGTACCACAATGAGATTATTATGAGATGAGAGTTAGCACATTAAGACACTACGTTGTAGCGCAAGCAAAAATGAATAGTTCCTGTGCTGCGCCCTAATTATTTTTCTCATTAAGGTGGCAGTTTTGCTCCACCAAGCAATGCTTGGAAGTTTCCTAATACCTCATCCATATTTACAGTGTACAAGAGTATAAGGAATTTCTGTCAGGAGAACGTGTACATGTCAACTTCTCCAAAGGTCTCTAATCAGTCCTCTTTGCTCTCCGTTTTTCTCTTACAGCTATAGACTTGTTGTACGGTGGAATATATTGCTTTGTGTGCCAAGACTACATATACGACAAAGACATGGAACAGATTGCCAAAGAAGAACAAAGAAAAGCGTGGAAATTGCAAGGTGGGTCCTCATTGTTTCTGTCAAGGCTTAATGTTTTGTTATGTTCTTAAGCGTACTATTAAATCCGTTTCACATAAATGAGACATACAACATATAGCACGGTCCAAAACTGGATTTGCGTTTCCTGAAGGAAATACCAGTCAAAGTAGCAAAACAATAGTGTCAAAGGTTCTGGTAAGCTCAGGTGTTGGGATAAATTAAATGTGGCATTAAAACTGCTGTGGCGTTGTCAAGACACTCATTTCTTGTTTTCGGTCGGCTGCATTTAACAATCAACACAAAGTCATTGTGCAGCCTGAGGTTTCTATTAATTAACTGCTAGCATTATGCAATTGTATGCATGCAAGGAAGATGACAAATCTTATCTAAGTGCAGACAGACAGTGTAAAGTTTTCAAAGTGTACAATTTATAGACATGCAAACAGCATTTAAACGTTTTTGTAGGTTAATTGGTTTTATGGTAAAATGGAACAACCCAACCAGAATATTTGAGGTATATATATTTTTGTACAATGTAATAAAAGATTAATGTAATTTTGTAATACCTCAGGAATTGGGGAAAAATACTCAATATGGGAGCCTACGAAACGAGAGCTAGAGTTGTTGCGACACAACCCCAAACGGAGGAAAATAACGGCGAACTGCACCATAGGTGAGTCATTTACTCCCCATACGGTAGGTCGCATCTCTGAGCAGTGGAAAAATTCCCAAGACTTTTATGTAGGTGTTTTTTAATAACCAATCAGGGCTAAGCAAGTCTGTGTCTTACTGTGTGTTGTTTTCTCAGTGCCACAATCAGTTCAGATTACTTTCTAGTTGTCAGATGTGTAGAGGTTGCACAATGTACAGGAACGTAGACCACGTTTTGTTTATTGGCCCCACGCACCTTCACACGCTTTTTAATAAAGTTATTTAAATTTGTGCCAAGGGGAGAGAGAGAATGAACCCCCCTCCGTCCTCTCTTCAGTTTTACCTTTCCTCTCCCTTCTCTCATTTTTGTCTATTTCCCTGCAGTCAGAGGGCCTGGCAGAGGAGTAATGGTGTTAAATGTCTGCACTGCAGGCCTAGCGTAGGCGCTAAATGCCAGCTTCTTTCGCACCCGGAGAAACATGCTAATGTGATTAGCCATATGAGAGTCTGAGCTTTCATTGATCATTTATGACATAATGTGGCCAATGTACGATGGATTCATAAGGCTCTTGTGCGAGATGGATGTTGCGGAGCCGTTGGTTTACAGAATCGCTCCCTGTACAGAGCCAGTGATTTGCTGCCATTGATGTGCGTGTTGAGTCAGGCGTGTATATGATGTTCCATCATCGTATGCTTAAATAAATCATTAGCACTTACAAGAGTGGAATACCACAGAAAGCGCTGCCGGAAGTCTCTCTTGCTCGCTCTCACTTTGTCTCTATCTCTCTCATACTCTTTTACTTTATCGAACAGGTGCTTTATGCAGGCCTTTTGGTCGTGCTTACGGCATTAAAATTCCTGTTCCTTTTAAAGTATACTAGTACAGTACACTTCAGTATACAGTGTAAGTACAGAAGTGCAGCGTACGTCAGTATACAGCGCAAGTGCAGTGTACCGTACGTCAGTATACAGCGCAAGTGCAGCGTACCGTACGTCAGTATACAGCACAAGTGCAGCGTACCGCACGTGAGTATACAGCGCAAGTGCAGCGTACGTCAGTGCCCCATGCTTTAAATCACAAATCCATATTATTTATACATAAACAAATGAACATAGTTATATGATTTTTAAAGTAGGCTAGGCTAACAACAGCAAGCTAATTTTCAAATTGCTTCTTGTTCAGCTAACGTTGCACCGTCTCTGTCATATGCAGTAATGAAATGTTCCTTTCAGCGACTCCGTTGCTCCAGTCTCAGGTACTGAATGTATTGAGAGGGTTGATAAGCAATGATGTCATGTGTGATCAGGTCCATCGGTTCTGGAAGTTTCTTAGTTATTACCGGTTTATTCTGTTCTTGTCAGAATTATGCCTCCCACTAGACGGATTTATATTTGTGGTGGAAGAAAATATAAAGTGCTGCAATAAACTTTGTGTAAACTGTGTTACTGCAGTCTGTGATATATTGATATTGATGTTTTTATCAATGCATAATAAGAAAACTACAGGTTGTTGACAAGCTTGTTTTGAAACCATTATTGGTGATGTAAGGTTTGTGAAAAAATCCAATATGTCACACTTACTACTTTTAATTTGATTGGTTGATGAGTAATTGTGTATTTAGAAAACTAAAGTGTATCTAAAGTGGTCAACTGCAAATTACTTAAAATACCAATTCCTTTTCTTAATACTCTCTCTGTCTCTCTCGCTGTCTCTGTCTCTCTCGCTGTCTCTGTCTCTCTCGCTGTCTCTGTCTCTCTCGCTGTCTCTGTCTCTCTCGCTGTCTCTGTCTCTCTCTCTCTGTCTCTCTCACTCTCTCTCTGTCTCTCTCGCGCTGTCTCTCTGTCTCTGTCTCACTCGCGCTGTCTCTCTCTCTCTGTCTCACTCGCGCTGTCTCTCTCTCTCTGTCTCACTCGCGCTGTCTCTCTCTCTGTCTCACTCGCGCTGTCTCTCTCTCTGTCTCTCTCAGGATTGAGGGGTTTGATAAACCTTGGGAACACATGCTTCATGAACTGTATTGTTCAGGCTCTCACACATACTCCGCTGCTGAGGGACTTTTTCCTGTCCGACAGACACAAGTGCGAAATGCAGTCCAACTCCTGCTTAGTTTGTGAAATGTCTCAGCTCTTTCAGGAGGTAAGAGCGTCACACCAATTTGCAGAAGTCCATTTTCCATACGTGTCAATATGTCATATCTCTCTCTCTCTTAGTTTTATTCGGGTCACCGCTCTCCTCACATTCCCTTCCGCTTGCTGCACCTCGTGTGGACCCACGCTCGACACCTCGCTGGCTACGAGCAGCAGGACGCGCACGAGTTCCTCATTGCTGCTTTGGATGTGCTGCATAGACACTGCAAAGGTACTGTAGCCAATGAAAAGCAGCTGCGATGACCTCATGGCAGCCAATCGGGCATGGCTGCGGTGATCGTATTGTAACCAATCATAGCAAGCCCTGCTAAACGTGAAACAGTAAATAGCTCGGTTTGAAAAGAACATTTACCCGAGGTAACTCAATGTTAATGTACTGTCTGCCTGCTGTTTCTTGTATTTTTAGTATTCAGCAGATGCAGCGGTGTGGTAATTTCCGAATATAGCTATCAGAGGAAGTTGTACTGAACATGATTTCTCTGACTTCTGATAGTAAAGACATTTTATTTCCTGGCATTCAGTTGTACAACACAACACAATTGCAGCACTACAGTTGACATCACAAGTGATTTGATTGACAGCGAGAAAGGATCCTAGCAATCTAACTGTGGTGAATATACAATGTCATACAATGCTAGCGTTTGTTCTATGTTTTTCTATTATTGGTTTAATCATCGGATATATAGCATCAGCGAATATAGGAATTTTCAATCTTTAATGCCTTTTATTTTATTATAGAACTGAATATTGCCGCTATTATAGCTAATATTGCAGGGTCTGTTTTGCTTTTGAGAGCCATATGGGATAAGACCAAATGTATGTTTCAGATAAACAGGCAAATAAAGAGAATAAAGGTGAAGTGTAAAATTTTACCTCACTAGCATCTCCATACAGTATTGTCAGAATATTAACCCAATTGTCTTACCCAAACTCATGCTACTGGTTGAACCAGTGTTGCCATATATGGCTAGTGGTGGATGCCTAAATAACATTAAATAAGAAGAGCAATTTAGACTTTAAACATTTTACAAACTGACCAAGTCATTTAGAGTCAGAGGTTCTCACAAATAATAGTCAAGACCACCATTCTGAAATTTAGGTACACATTTTTCATTTTGTGACTTTGAAGGCTGCAACAGAACGTTTCAGTTGTCCCTAATCAGCAAACCTTTAACAAAAGATTAATTCAGCTTTAAAAGCTTGTGTATAAATTTGAACAGGACATACTGTACTGTACCTGAGTCAGGGTGGGAGACAGACGCAAGCAGACAGAGAATGTACAAGTGGCTGCTGAAAAAATCAAGCAGCAGTAGGTAACAGGATGTAAAGAAGAGGATATAGATGAAGTCTGTGGACACATCTCACTCTATATCCTTCTCCCTAATTCCTGCAGTGTGAAACAAAAAGAGGGGAGTGTTCACAGATTTCAGAGCTTTGCTTTCTAATCAGAGCACCTCGCTCTCTTTGTCTTTCTCTCTGTGTGTTCATATGCTGTTCCTCGTGTCCACTAAGGAGATGACAACGGAAAAAAAGCCAACAACCCAAATCATTGCAACTGCATCATAGACCAAATCTTCACAGGAGGCCTGCAGTCCGACGTGACATGCCAAGTGTGCCAGTAAGACCAACCACCGTTTTTGTGTTTAATCTGTAATGTGCATCTCCCCTCTCACAAGGTTCCCCACCCTCACAAGGTTCCACATCTTCACCGTTCATTTGTCTCTGCCCGGTCAACCATTTTGTGTGTATGTGTGTGAGATACATATTATTAAACGCAATAACTCTCCCCATCTTTCAACATCCTAAGTTCAACAGAACCTCATAAGTGACCGGTTTGGAATGCTTTAAAACATGCATCATGCTAAAAGCTTTCCTCACAAAAAGTACACAGAAGGCTAGGTTTGTGATAGATTAGCATGTTGCTAAGCTAAGGCCGCGATATGTACAAAACATAATGAATTTAAAACATAACAAATCAAATTTATTGATAAAATAGTATGAATATGTTACACTGGCATTGCCTTTAGAATATAAAAGCATTTAAAACTGTCTCTGAATTCATTTTGACATCATAACCAATAGCTAAAGCATAGGATTAAAGTTGCTACAATGATCCTGAACGACTGATGAAAACTGACCTATTTAAGAACTATTTCTTAAAAAAAGTGTCCATTTCCCATCCCCTATATAATGCCCTTTGTGCCAGTGTAAATATGCTGTACATTGGGACCAATAAGGTCGAATTTCACAAGTGTCAGTCCAGAGATGTAGCAGAGAGTGTCTCGCAGAGAAAATTTGGGCCCTCACAACCAGACTATGTAACAGTTGCTTCCCCCCAAGCCAACAGAATTCCCATGAACTGGACTGACACACAATGCACACCCACACTCAGAACTGTAACACTGTGTGCACACTCAGGACTTAATTTTTAACAGTTTGCACATATTCTGTATTTTGCACAAATCTCCATATTCCTTTGCGTTTTGTGTACAAACCTATATCCTCACCTACACTTATCTCTCTGCTAATCTCTCTTGCTTTTTCTGTAGTAACCATTTCACATTAAATTAAAATGAGGAATCTATTATATATTGTTTATACAACTGTGTTGAAAACAAGGTGTCAAATGCGCTTTGTAGGGCTGTACCTTTAAATGCTTTAAATTGGTTATAAGGGGTGGTGACTGTGCATATATGGAAGGACGCGTAAATGCAATGCCTTGCCTTTTTGGAACAGGCCTCACAGCACAACTATGTCTGATGATATGCTGTTTATGTAGACGCCTCACAAGGTTTTAGGACAGAACCTATGTACTTGTTGTACTCCCATATGTACTTGTGACATGTATTTGTATCCTGCTTTCTGTATCTAAACCAGTTTGAAATGTATTAAATATACTCAAGTGTAAAGATCCAGTTAGTGCAAGAATACAGCAGTTATTAGTGCTTGTTAGCACCACCTTGTGTTTAATAGAGGTGTTGTGTTCCACAAAAACGCTCCACTGTTAGTGCCTAAACAGTGGCTAAAAATCTTTATTCTGTTAAGTCCTGTGTTTTGACTGTTCAGGGGACATTACATCATCATTTCACTGTTGTTACCAATTTTGTGTTTTTGCTCATTTTCTTCCCATTTGTTCACAGTGGCGTTTCCACAACAATAGACCCGTTCTGGGACATCAGTTTGGACTTGCCTGGTTCCTCTACCCCTTTCTGGCCCCTCAGCCCAGGCAGCGACAGCAGTCTGGTGAACGGAGACAGTCACCCAACTGGAGCAACCACACTCACAGATTGCTTACGCAGGTACACACGCACAACTCGCACCACAGGATGTCCATATTTGTGCGTCCCGCCGATCGCCCCTGACTCAAGTTTCTGCAATGCAGATTCACCCGACCCGAACACTTAGGAAGCAGCGCCAAGATCAAATGCAGTGGTTGCCATAGTTACCAGGAGTCCACTAAGCAACTGACAATGAAGAGACTTCCTATTGTGGCATGTTTCCACCTTAAAGTAAGTGCTTGTGTGTTTGCATAAACGTATACAGAGCTGCAGGCATGATGTATTTTTGTCAATGGGATTTTCCAAAGGCTTCTGCATTAGCGCAAACGGTTTATGATATGTGTTTATCAAGACAACCTTTACAAATGAACAAAAATTTTGACTTGAATTTTGAACTTTTGAGTTG
>JBAJNP010005787.1:0-27769 GCA_036877545.1 Yasuhikotakia modesta
TTGTGTCTGCCAAATGCATGACTGTACAAGTAATACTTACAGACGTATCCTGCATGGCTATTATAATATAAATTGACTTGACAAAAGTGACATGAAAGCTCCTCCTCTCAGCATTCTTGACTCTTATTTGTGCTTTGTGCAGCTGTGTATATCACCCTCCACCTTGAGACATATATGGTATATGCTTTGGAAACCATTACACTATTTGCATTTGATGGGGGTCAACACATTCAATTTGAATGCTGAACTCAATGCACCAACCATGTACACTCTGGTAAGCATCCAAAGAGGTAAACTAGACTCCCTGAGCTGGTTACTCTGAACTGCGCCCGGGTGTGTTTGACCCCAAAAGCCTGGTTTGTTTGACCAGTGTGATCGCTCTGAACTGTGTCCTGGCCCACCTGAAGAGGAGATTTGATTGTCTGTGGGATAAGCCTGGAACAGCAACTCATCATTACAATAACACCTAAACACCTATCACTACTTATGGTAATATAGTATTATAATTTAATTATAATAAAATTAAATAAATGTAAAATAAATTTAAACAGGAATTGTAGTGTGTGGGTAAAGATGCCAAGGTCTCCATTAAGTCATTTGTCTCCATAATCTTATCATATGTGCTGTATGTACAATCAAGTGAAAAGTGGGGACAATCACGCCCCGGTTCAAGACAACCGTATCTAGTGTGAGTACACCCTTAGAGTGGAATGTGGGGTGGAGACAAAGATCCAGGGGAATCGTTCATTACCTGCCACACTCAGATTCCATTACTATGGTAATAAAACCTGTGAACTTGACAAGGTGACTATCTGCTAGACCGCAATTATGCAAGCCATAAAATCAACCCACCCAACCACAGATTAATTACATGATGGGTCTGTAGATTCAAGCAGCCCCTCCTGTTTCTACATAATATCACAACCCTACAACTCTTGTTCTAGTTTAGTTTGTTTAATTGACATCAGAGACTACAGAACAAAGACGGTCTACTTGCATTCAAATTAAAGGTAGAAACTGAAATGTGAACGTACGGTTGCGAGTTCAGTGTTTCAACATTCAAGAAGATTTACTCTTGCTCTGTCTTTACCAAGTAAAAATGCCTTGTGTTGAACCGTGTGCACTCCATGTCAACTGTTAAATGGCCTGTTAAATCTTCTCTGCCCTTTTAAATGTTCACACACAATAACACAGAAAGCAAATTATATTATGTGGCAAAACAGTTGCTGTTGCTGTATAGGTTCCCTCACCCTGCACTCAACTACTGTACAGCAATCTCCTACTGTACAATAAATAAGTAACCTGTAGACCATTGCTGCTGTTGGCTGCATTCAGCTTATTAAAATGCAACTAATTACTGCATTAATGTAAACAGCCTCTTCCTTAATGTATGCAAATGTGCAGCTAAACCATTACGAATCCATTCCATAAAAACATCTGCACCAAAATAAACAGTTAATCATTTACTGCAGTTTATATAAAGGCTCGGGGCACGACCTGCTCCATAGAGGCTTCAGTCTCAGTCAGATATATTGTGGAAATTATAACATCTGAAAGCTCTAGTGCCTCACAATGTGAACTGAATGCAACAGAAATAGGTTTTAATGCTCCTGCATTTCCTTGGTATTTGCAGGCCTTTTAAACAGGTTGAATAATGCATTCATAAACAAATATGATCAAATGACCATTTACAAAATATGCAATATAATTCTTTGTTTCTTCAACCTAAATCACTTAATTAAACATTTTTTTTTATTAAAACAAAGAATTTTTTCAATTTAGTTTTTCTTTACTGCCCCTAGCAAGACTTAGAATTTTTAAACATTTTTGTTACTTTAAACTATTAAGTGTGTAAAAATCATGTTATATTCTATTAAATAAGCCAACCAATTGGTCAAACACATTTCAGCATCTGTTAACTCTGACACCCAGCATTGTGGCTGCACTGTTTTACAACAATCTTACCATTTGCCCTAAAACTCATTCGGCTAAATAACCAAAAGCCTTTAACATGGTCATTAAAGACAAACTTATTGTGCCCATTTTTAAAATGCACACATTGCAACAAACAGCTAAAACTGAACTTAAGCTTTAACAGTTTACCTAACACACTAAAGGGCAGAGAAGTATAGAGTAGGTGACTGGAATATAAACAATGTATTGTGAAGGAGCTTAAACACATATCAGTGACTTCATATAAACCCTGAGAGACATCAGATAACATCACAGGAGTCCCTCTCTTTCATGTATCGCCCCAGACAGAAACCGTCAGCTCACCTGTCACAAATACTGCAGTTACAAACCCATCTCATGTTAAATTTAATGCAGTTACAATGATTCACAATAAGCAACAACTATTAAAGCCTATAAAAAAATACTATTTGTGAAATGATATGAAAGCATGCTGCAGTGACGGCAACAGCAAGAAATGTACAAAATCTAACAATCAGTATTCAATATCTCTGACAAAAGGCAATGCTTTATATTCTTAATAGAGTATGGCAGAAAACAACACCAGTTTCATAAGATTGCGCTGTGTCAAAAGGAACAGAAAGACCAACAGACAAAGACATGAGGCATGAACACAGATGAGAGGTTCTCAATGACATCCAGAGTATCTCTGAAGTGCCAGAGACACAATGTTGCTGTACTTTGAATAGATTTAACACCTAAAAATGAGGTTCCTCATGGCCTTTATGACCATTTTTGTCAGATTGTATTATATGATTCTGTATTGAGTATGAAAAACAAATATGGAAAAACGAAGACAAAACAAAAGCCATATCTCCGCTAACAGTCCTCCACTGTCTAAATGCAAAATGATTTCTCTTCAGAGTTCCTGTCCTGTATATTTATCTGTTCCTTTATGTCGTCAATTAGTGCTGTTAGCTACTGCAGCACGCACCGATTTGTTTGGGTAAACAGTGTGAGCGGTTAGAGGCCTGAGTGATTGAGAGGGCCCGTTTCTATGTGTACAGTGTGCAGAAAGAGCTGGTGGTCTCGGGGGGCCCAGAGCTCTAATTAAACAAGCAGGTGCTATATGGTGTGTACAGGATGTTTCAAAAACGTAGCCGGTAAACAACCTAGCTGCTTTTGTTCCATCACGGTTCCTTGTAGAGCACTTACTGTCTTGACACAGGAAAGGGGAACCAAATTTTTTCCATAAGTTATGCGCTGCGCTCTCCCTAAGGGACACATTAGAAGAAGGTACTGGGATAGGTCTCAGAAAGATTGATATTCCAAGGCAAAATACCTCATTGTGGTGTCAGAGACAAGGCAGCGTACAGTACAAAGTACAACAGAAAACAATAAAAGGCTGTGCTATCTGCAGCTTTGGTATCTGTCCCAGGCTCCCAAGCCGGTGCTTTCTGGTGCTGTGGCCACTGGCTGGTGGAGAATTTTAAAAAGGCATTATGGTTCAATTAAATCTAAGGATGGAGGAGAGATAGGGAGGAACGAGAATCTCCGCCCTCAGATGCCCTGGCTCTCCGCATCCATTCTTCAAACCCTCCCCTCCGCATGGGTGAATAAGCCAAACCGTGATTCATGGTCTTAAAGGTTACTGACAAAATGCTAAAACTTATCGTAATTACCTTTGTCTTTTGGTGAACTGTTTTGCATTCTAACATTCTTTAAAGGAGATTATTCGCCCCACGCGAATGTTAAATGATTCAATGGTGTGTAAAGACTAAAAGAGACCACAATGTACTTTACTGAGGATCAAGATGACCTGCTATGTAATTATTTAAAATGCTAAAGCCACCCATGGCTGGAAAATTCACAGCAATGGCTTTTTGCTAATAATTGAAGTCCCTGGGAGACAAAAGGCAAGCTCAATTTAAACCGTATAAAGTTTCTTGCTTTCTTCTTTTTTGATGTTTGTTGCATAAAATATATATACAAAAAGCAGCAGAAAAAAAGAGACCTAACTGAAACTTTCCAATTAGTGTGAAGAGTCATTTTTCCAGTTACTTAACAATAGGTTAAATACATCAAAATACATCAAGATAATGTGGGGTTGCCAAGAGAAAATTCACAACAATTGGAAATTAAACTCAACAATTACACCACACGTGACATTTAAAATGACACGGTGCTGCATTCATAAAATGTAATTTAAAATACATTTATAAATATTTTTTAATTCAAATGTTGATATTGTTGAACGCATATGTTAAAAGTTCCAAAATTTTTAACATTAAATAAGTTAAAAAAATGGGTTAACTTAAAAAATTTCAAATAATGTGTCTCAATGAATGTGCCCAGCTCATAGCTGTACAGCTGAATAGCTAGCGCTCACTTCCTATGAATGTCCTTTGGCAGTACAGAACACATTCTCTCCAGTATGTGTGAGCAAGTCTAATGAGCATAACCCTGCTTCACCTCACACTGTGCTCACTCAATCAAAATGAGTGTTAACAGCAACCATTTAGTCAGAAAGGAGCAGGAAAGGCCATAGCTGCCTGGCCCTAGCAGTTCCTGGCCTGCAGCATGAATCAGACACTAAACAAGGTCCATGCCACTGATATGTAGCTGGTGCTATTAAAGTCATACACTGGTGCAGTAATCAGACAGACAAGGCCATTCATATATACCAAATAAATGACTCAAAACGACATGTAGAATGCTGTCAGGTGAATATGCAATTATTATGATTAGCTTGTATTATAATTAGCATTATTAGTTTGTTTAGCACCATTGTTATTGTATCATCAACAGAAGAGCAACGAAACATATTGCACATTATTAACCTAAGATCAGTTGAGAATTGAATGGCACATAAAAGTACTTTTAATCAAATCAAATCTGAACTGCATGTATAACACATTGCAAGGATTACTTATGAGAGTCTGTGCACTACATGCTAAATGGTGGTATTCCTCCAAGCATACAAAAAGCTGTAGGCTAACAGCAGTATCTAAAGAACCAACTTCTATAAGGAAACATACAGATTACTTCCTCAGAATGATATCTGTTCCCACCCACACCAAGTGCTAAATCTGTACCATCAAAATGACAAGGTCCAGACTGAGATGTTGTTGTGGTTGTTTGTTTACCAGTGAAAGCGGAATGCTAATGGGGGCTCTGTGGCATTTGATATCCTTGACACCTGCATACATCACTGACAAACCACGACTCTCATCCTACCAACCACGCCAACCTTCAGCTCACGAGGAGGGCCGTGTTCATCGTGAGTGGGTGGACCGAGTTCCACCCGACAGGGCAGAATGTGGGGACTCAACCGCCCTGAAATTGTGGCACTTTTGAGAGTGGTGGTGCGTTACCAGCAGAAAACGTGTTTGTCTGTATGTTCTTTTTTCCACACCTCCCGTCTTCATCCAGAGGAATGGTTGGAGGCTAAGAGAAAGGATATTTGTAAATGGTCACCCTCAGACTGCTTTTGGAGTCTGTGAAAGTGGCTTAGCAGTAGTGAAAGGAAAAGCACCTCTTTGAACTCTAGCTTGTTGTGCTCTGGCAGTGCAGCATGGCAAATGTTTAGTGCTTAAGAGCTGCTTCAAGTTTTGAGCAGAAGAGCCTCACTGTGCAAATACGTTAAATTCAAAACCACTATTTCCAAAAGGATCTTGCCAATTTGAACAATAAAGTTAAGTGGTAATTAAAGCACAAAACATACAAGGTTTCCAATAAAAAGCAGCACATTTTGAAATAAATCAACGCAATGTTAGATAATGTTGACTCTAACTACTTTGGCATGCCCATGCAAATTTAGTTATTCATTTTCAAACCCACTATAATGGTTCTTGAATTTTGCTTCAGGGAACGTGTTAAGTCCATGGCCAAATAAAGAACAGGGCACACAGGGAGTGAATATTAGATTTTGTTCTGCTCTACTACACAGAAGTTTCAGATGGTCTTGTGTCACGGCATTTCAAATATGCCTAAATTGCCCTGGATTTGATTTTCTGAAGGCCGGACAATGCTAACGGTGCGAGTACTATTTTAAGATGGCATTGGATTAAACACAGAACTCAAGGGCACAATATGACAAGAACATGTAATTGCTTTGCATGGGGACACTGGTCTTTACGTGTAGGGTGGCAAGTGGGCACTGACATTTTCTACCCAAAGAGAGTGTTCAAAGTACAAAGAGGAGGAGAGTCTGACAACATGTGCCTAATAAATTTAGACTTGCAATCTGTAAACATCTGTGGCATGTTGCTAAAAATCAAACAACTTCGGCCTTTAAATATGGATTTATTCAGAAATGTGCAAGTTCAGTTATATATATGTATACACACACACACACACACACACACACAATATAAGGGGCCTTTAAATGCCCACCATAACAAGACCTTAAAAAAAGTATAAAAAATTATTATGCTTCTTTATTCTATGCACTTCAACTGAAGTTATTCTATGGTATCCTATGTCACAAATTATCATTTATGAACAATATTTTTTCCTAAATGAGTTACTTTTTGCTAGTAAAAAGAAATAACTTACTTGATAGTGAAATGTTTCTGAAGACTTTAACACTACAAGTCAACTTTACTTATTGAACACAATTTCATGATTCACTAAATTATAAAAGCACAGCTATTTGTGGTCATCGTCCTCTTTGCTACCGATTGCGTTTGCTAACACATTTCTAGTTCTGTCTGTTCGCTTGATCTTCTTTTAAAGCCGTTTCAACCTAAACTGACATCTTATTTTCTCCAAAATGAGAATGGGCCATTTTGTTGGAAATTGCCTAAATTTGAGTGCTGTTTTGCTTTACAATAATGTCACAGAATAATGGTTACCATTTCATCTGTGGGCAAGTGAATGCAGAAACGGACAGATTCATTGTGTGGCTTATTCGCTTTAAAATTACTTTAGATGGCGATGCTCTACACAATTGCAGACAAACCAAAAACGATCATGCCGTCACAAAAGCTGTATTGTTCAAAATGTAGGCTGGGCTATCCTTCACTCAATTTGCATCTACTCATGAATTATGCATTCAGCCAAACACCACACTTAGTAAAATGCAACCACCACTTTAGAACATTTGTTATTAAAGTTCTACAATTGAATTTGCTTAATCTACATATATTTCACATCACTGAATGTTAAACTTAAAAATGCTCATTGTAAAACAGAACAAAGTAGAAAAGGTGCAAATTATCTACATATGGATTCTTAGCGACTTTTCAAAGCATAAACAGAATGAAGCTTCATAGATCACAGTCTCTATAGATTACAGCTGAAGATTACACAGAAAATAGTGCTCAGCTTCATCATTTTCATCAATTTCCTGAACAGTCACACTCTTTCTTAGAAAAGCAGATCGATTATGTTTCCAATATCAGAGCATTTTACATAAAGACCTTCTAACAAATCTTTCTAAAAACAGAATCCTCATTCTTAAATTAAAACAGGCAAGCTGAGGTTGAGAAAAAAAACTTTGCCTCACCATAGTGTGTTTTAGATATTTGAGATTCAAAGAAATCAAATGAAAATTGTGTATATATGTTTTTAATAACCATACACCCAATTTTAAGAATCACAATATTGTATTGCCCCCAATACATCAAAATAATACAGTATAGCAAGATCACTTATGAATTCCCAATTCCCACCTATACATACAATATGAAACGCAATCCTGATTAAACTGAGGCTATTGCACAAAGAAAGTGGCACCACCTGAGTGGCTATGATTTCAAAGGAAATGGTAAAACATCAAACAAGGAGTTTCAGAACAGCTGCAGCTTGAATGACAGGGGATTTCTGAACCCACAACGAGCTCTCATGAGACGACCGCTTATTTTCAAAAGCCTGGCCGTCAGTACGGTCATTCTCCGGTAGGGAAGTGAATTTCATTTGTTTCTCCTTGACTGAGCATCAGTTGGGAATAAACATTCATTTGTGGAGTACAGAGAGGAGGAAAGCATGGCTCTAAGATTGGGAGTGTAATTTTGTTGTTTAATGTACCGTGCGCAAAAAATAAGATCTTATGCCTTTCTCTAGAATTGTAATTATGGGACGATGGAAAGGCGGCAAATTATCTCCAACATTAGAATAGGAGCTTTTAATAATGCAGAGTTTTTTATATCTACTCTTTGTTTCTCCGCTTGTTTTGGTGGCCCTCTCCAGTCAAGAGTTATTGAAGAAAAAAGCAAGAAAATCATATCAGCAGAATCAAAAGTGGAACATCAAAGAACTGCTACAAACACTTAGTTGAAAATTTATAGCTAAGTAACTGCCTGGGGACATAAGTCGGTGGAAAACGAGGACAGTGTGACGGAGAACAAGCTGAAGTTGAAGGGTTACCTTGTCTGCATCGACTTTTCCTCGGATGAACTCTGACCTCCAGAACTGGAGGGCCTGTTCCAGAGTAAGACCAATGCCCTTGAGGAAGAGGCCATACTGCATGCGTCCACCATGGCGGAGGTGATGGCTCTCTCTCAGGGCCTTGTGGAGGTGCCTCATGCATAAAGGAAAAGATTTGGATGAGAGCTGGTGAAAGACACACAGAGAGAGAGAGAGAGAGAGAGAGAGAGAGAGAGAGAAAGAGAGAGAGAGAGAGAAAGAGAGAGAGAGACAGACAGAGACAGAGTGTGTTATTAAGTGCTTTTAAAACTGACATGCAGATTTAAAGCATTTACCAAGTTCAAAAGTCCTCGTTTTAACGCAAAGGCTTTTAATTACAAAACAATTCCTTGTCTCCATTAATGCATCTAAATATACGAAAAAAGTGAAGGACAAAATTTGCATGTGCTGATGAGCCACTTAATTGGAACAGCAATTGCCCCAGAGATGGCATACACAAAACACAAATACAAACACACACACACACACAGCAGCTCTGTCCACAAACAACTTTCCTCCCCAGAAACATCTGCGCACATCCCTTCCAACCACCAAAGTAGGACACGTCCTAGTAACTAGAGAATTCAGTTAAAGAGAAACTTTAGCATGTGCTCTAGTCACATTCAGTGCCAAATATAAATGAAGCCCTCAGAAATGTTCTCCTGAGACCAGACAAATACTCAAACTCAATCTCAGGTGCCACAGAGGGTTTGTTCAAAGTTATTTTGCAGCATTTTTTGTTTTCAAAAACTGCATAATTTATTGGCGAGTGTTATTACATAGATCTGTCAATACTTACTGCATCAATCTGTTCCAGGGAAATTTTGCCGATGTTCTTCTGAATGCTGTAGTCCTGACCCACATAGGCATGACTAAAACAAAGAAAACAAATTATGAGAACCATGTTCAAGATTACTGGCCAACAAGCTGTCATGGTGCTTTCAAATCTTATTTTTATTACAAAATATACTTTATTTATTTCTAATGTAATTTTATTATATTATTATATTTATATACAGTCTGTTTCCGCAGCACTGCTGTTTGACGTAACACTGGCTCAAATAAACAGTCGCAAATAAAAATGCTTTTTTACAATATTGCATTTGTCCAATTGCCTGCGATTGTACAGTACCATGTCAGGTGTATATTGAATTAGTCTTAATTCTAATTGGTTGTGACTGTCATGTCACAGACTGTTCTGCTGGAGTTCTACAAATGTTCTTCAACCTTTCCACAGTTTCCACAGCATCTGGCAAAATCATAAGAATGGCTTTTTTGTGGATTTGACTCCACATTTGAGGCTCATAACAGAAAGAGATCTGTGCTAAGCAACAGACTGCTTTTTGTGTGGTTCAACCAAACAGTGCTGCATCCGCCGAGGCGATGTGATGATATGAATAATTAAAGCACTGCCAAGCCGTGCTCATCCCTCTCTCCGCATTCGCAGCCTGGGACATTCCCTGACTGTTCAGGGTCCACATTGGCTCTTTGCACCTCTTATCTGGCCAGTCCAGCAATAACAAAAGAGAGAGGGAGACTTTTAGCCAATCATCTGCAGCCACAGTCACTGCCTCTAAAGGCACATCCAATTAAAATGCTCTCATTCACAGTCCATCAGAAAGCAAATGAATTGACTGCTGGGAATGCTGCCATTGTTTCCCTTCACTGGAAGAAAGTGGAAGTACTCAAATGCCCATACATGCACTGGCCAATGATGGAGAGCTGCTGTAATCTACAGCGGTGTCCCTGCTGGGCTACTGCCAAAAAGCAAAGCAGGTCCACACACAGGACCCCCGATGCATCATAATGCGATCATGCTCATGCCATTAGGAGAAAACCCGAATGACAAACTGTTAGAGAGAAAGACAAACAGTCACAGTCACTTTGCATGCTGTTTGGCCATGACTGGACTATTTGTCCTCAGAAAATGGCAAAACAACAAATAAGGATTATTGTGCGAATGTGGTGGGACAAAGATTTTCCTTATAGCGCCTTTAAAGGAAACAAAACAAGCCACTTGTGGGTTTCATGTGGAGTATTAAAATATAACCGCTTTGTGTGGCAGACTCTCTGTCTCTCCCCCTACCTTTCTAAATATATGTAATTAGTGCCATGCAATAATAATGAATAGTCTTACAGCGAAAGATATGACAATTACCTGAGGTGGTTGAGAAGAGGCTGGAGTCGCTCATCAGACTGCACCGCTGGCAGAGATCGTGCCGTCATCTACATAATAAGAGCAGAAATCATTTGTCAGGGTCAAAGGTTAAAGTCATTTTTACAGCAGGCCAATAAAGATAAATCTGAAAAGTCAATAACAGGTCCCTATGAACCATGAATTCATCAGGAGGATATAATAGACCATTTATCTTTTTCTTGAGGCAATAAAATGCATTTAATACCCCCCACCAAAAAAAATATTAATTGGTAGATACCCATAACATGTTAAGTGTAAGACTTTACTATACTATTAGAAAATTTTGTTTAAAAAATATATATATATAAAATATACACTACTCTATCAATATACTACTACTCTATCAATATATAATTGTATAATAGTATAGTGACACTCAAAACAGTATAAACTTTTAAATTAATCATGATTTTCGAGTAAACATGTTCGGACAGGCTTTACATGTGGTTTCAGTGTTTTTAAATATCTCTACCACAAGAACATAAATCTGCTTTGTGAAGTGGCAGGATATCTATTAACTGAAGCAAAACAGAGACAATGATGAAGAGACGCGGAGGTCTGTGGATGATCAAGCTGTAGAGACGGCGACAAACTGCAGCGTAGGCAGCACGCGTTCCACTCCAACAACCCCTGATGCCCAAACCCTTTAAAACAAGCTTTTTCCTGTTCTCCAACTACACAACACTGTTTTATTAATGCATCAGATATCAATCACAGCATTACTGGAATTATCTGAATAAAACGTTACATTTATCAGAGACTCGCTTGAGCTCAGCCGTGTGGAAAAATAAGTACCTAACAAATCTCAAAAAATCTGAGATAAAAGCCCAGCACGTCTCTGTCAGATGGGAAGCAGCTTTCAATTTCATGGTCATTTAATGAGACAGTCCCAGTAATGTCTCCTATCTGTCCTCAACGGCCACCAGAAGCCATTACAGAAACATGCGTCAGCCACGACGCTCCGCTAACGGAAGAGAATGAGGAAGAGTCATTACTCCACAACAGCCGTGTTGGTGATCCAGATAATTGGCAGGAAATGGAAGTGAGAAGCAGAGAAAGTGGCGCAGTGGGCCGGCGTGCAGCGATGCTGAGAGCCAGCAGATAGATGAGGAACATCACACAGGTGGCCCTGAAACGGGCCAATTCTGACCATTCAAGAGCTTGACAGTCACTTTCAGCAGAGTCCGTCAGGGACACAGAAACACAGATGGGATGGCAGAAAGGACCTGGTCTGATTTTCACAAGGCCGCACAAATCACTTCACACACTCAGCATCTCCTAAAAACTTCTGAAATGGAAAAACTCATTCAAGTTACTGTATAACTTCAGCAGGAACTGTTGACTGTAGCAGGAAGCGGACCATACGGCATTATTTTCAGTCAATAATTTTGTATAGTATTGCAATTCTTTAGTTCCTCACAAATGTAATATACTGTGATCTTTAACTCATTTGTTTATCATTATTCTGTACTTTGGTTAATTATATTGTTAGCTTGCTCTGAGTTTGGATTTTGTATGAATGACAATGATTGAATGTGCGCTGACCTCACGCTACAGAATCTTTCACCTTCTCACAGACACATACATTACAATGTAACAACCTGAAATATATATAAGTGACATATTTATGATAACAGATTTATATTCCAGCTCTACTCTACCTCAAGCTACACAGAATATGATTCAGATTTGTTGCAGGAATATCCACTCATTGATAATATTACTAGCATTTCTTGTTTTTTTTTAAACATAGAAACATAAATTTCACTTGTACAATGAGACCATAAGGAGAAGATATGACTAATATATGATTGATGAATATGTTTGGTTCTAACAAAAGAAGCATGATGCATTAATAGTACATTTATGCACCACTAAACATACACTTACCATCCTTCCATCTGCATTAAATATGTTCCATTTGTTATAGTGTTGCCATGCTGAATAAAAACATCATTCTATGACAAATGGAAAAAACATGAATAGATAATTATAGAATTTTCTTCTATGGAAGAACATGGAAGCTCTATTATATCCTTCTATAGAATTTTGAACAACAATTACAATAATAATACAATAAAAAGGCATCTTAACAAGAAAACACAACATCTGAATTCACATCAATATCATTAAAGCGAGAACCTAATTTGTTCATTTCCTAATTTCCCAGTTTGTTGGTTACTTGACTACAGCAATTCAGAATCACAATCGACAAATGCACATCAACAAATGAAACACACTTTGTGGAAAGTATGATAAGACTTCCTTTCTAAGTGATTATCATGTTGGTTTCTTAAGACACATTACTAGAGAGCAGATGTCAAGAAAAAAGCGCTTGCTGAGAAAAACGCAACACAATTTGGAAAGACAACTCCCCCATCAGGACAAAGCAGGTAATGCAGGTACATCCGTACTCCACTTTTAACAAATACGTGTCATTTCATGTAGAAACAGCATATGTGCTAGCTTTTGTTTACGTTTGGGTTCCACATCCCCAGCTGACAGCCTACAGTGACAGAAAATAACCTGATCAAACATGCCAATTTAGGCTTTAAGCTTGATATAAAAATAAATGTGCTCTTTGCTTCAGTTTCACTTTAGACAGACAAAGGCTGCAACGAAATGACTCTATAAGCACATCTATACTTCAGCACAGTGCTGAACATGTTGCTCATTGTCAATGCCTGCAGAAAACAAACCAAAGCCTTTTAAGTAAGCATGTCAAAAGCATACATATCACTGCTTCTAAGTTGAGAGATAAAAAAACAATTTCAGTCTTTCTAGAATATGCCACAAGCAACCTGATTGAGGTAACTATTTATCTATCCTAATTGCCTGTTCTAGAAATAAATAATCACATAAATTCAGTATAATATTGAAAGTACTGTACACAATTGGGACAACAGCCACAATTTGTTGACAACTGAAATTTTGCTACCATAACAACCACCCTACAACTAGTTAACCAATACAAACAACAGCAGATTTTTATTAAACATGAGCCTCCAATCTGAACAATGTCTTAAATGTCCAACTGACTCAGTAGTTGGCAATGGAAACATATGAAATCATCCAGACAGGAAAAGCTAATGAGCAGACAAGTCCAGATGGCGATTCAACTGTGATGAAATACACAAGACATAATTGAGTCATGCCCATCAGGGACTTTAACTCCTGGATAACCCTTTGCGTACAACGCTAGAGGCTATGCAAAATGGTGAGAAGAAGATCCGGCTAATTGGTATCATTGGAGGCAGGTTTGACTCTGAGGGACAGCTAGACACTCTGGATGTTGCTTGTTAGCAAAACTGCCAACAGCTCAGGCAACCTCCAGGCCCACGATTACAGACCTAAAAGACAGACCAGTGATTGCTAATGGAGTGAAAATGTATAGTCAAACATACCAGTAGCCAAACCAAACAGATTAGGTCCACTTATAACTTATATCACTATATACTGTATATGTCAGTTGTGTCAATGTAAACATCACCAATTATATTTTCCAAGGCTTGTGAATGGAATAACTTTACAAAGTGCATGTTGGAGCTGACGCTCTGAAAATACAGAAACGCTCCAACTTGCATTAGAATTCGCAGCCTTAAATTAAACTCTGCTTGGGGTTTAAAGGGGAGCATTTGGACGACTGCCACTTCATGCAATTTCATAAGCGGCTTAGAACAGTACATTACTGAGAGAAACTCCAAGCATCCCATATGAAAGAATCACATGGGTTACCACATGAGAGAATGGCTTAATTTCAAAGTTCCAGAAGTTCTGAAAGATGTTTTGCAATGTGGTGTAAACATTCAAGCAAAAGGAGCCAAAAGACCTTGGAAGGGTCAGTGACGAGACAAAGCTCTCAGACCCATAATCCTGCGTTTCACAAGCCAATAAACCAGCAAACAAAATAATGTTAAAATGAACAGACAGCCTCCTCCAAAAGCTCCTTACATCCTGAACATCCATGTTCTGAGCTTTAAATGTCTGGATTCAATGATAACACACTGTAGCTCTGTATTGAGCAGACCTTTCCACGTTACTGAAGATGGATCAGTTTAAACCATAAATCAGAAAGCCTACTGTTGCCTTCAGAAATCCCCAGATAGGATATATTGAGTGCTGGATTAGCATAGTCTGGAACGAGGCTGCAAAAGTCATCTCCTCTTTGTTGCTGGAGACATCAGCGCTGTGATAAGAAATCAGCAATACCAAAACCAACAAGATTAACTGGAACCACTGAGGGGAATCTGTCCACCAAAGATACAGACGTGCAGCTTGTGTATCAAAACAGATAGTGTTCAGGTTATAAGAGGAAGAATCTTTAGAAATAACTATAAGATCAAATCTGTGTGTATCTTGTAGTTAACAATGAATTTCCCAATACAAGCTGTTGTTTAGCTTTTTTACACATTCAAAAAATAATGAATACATGTTTTTCTCTTATAGTCTTTTGTCTTTACATGTTAGCACTTATAATTGCCTTGTCTAGGTTAGTAGTTAATCTTTATTAGAATTAGGAAAATGTTATGAAGTGGTTAATGTGACTTTTTAAAATGATTTTTTTAATCCCAAATAATGTTAAACATAACAGGGTTGACAAAACATGCTTTGAAAGATAAATAGTCTGGGTTTTTTCCCCAGTAATAATGTGTGATTACAACAGTGGAACAGTGCATGTCTATTTTATTTTAATTTTCATATTAATCTTTCCCTTTAAACACCAGGTATTTTTGTTGAAATACTGTGTAGTGTTTTAGGGTTATACTTGGAGTAATCATAGAAAAAATAATATTTCTTGAACAAGGTTATAAAAACTATGCAGGAGCACCAAACTACAAGCTCAAAATTGACTTTAATGTCCTGGCTTCAAATCTTAAATATAATTTCCAAGAAATGCTTTAAAAAAAAGTGAAAAACATTTTTGATATCAAACACAGCCTAATACACTGTCTGGAGAGCTCATTGAAACCCATTCAGCAATAACAGCATTTGGATGGGAATATTTGGCTAAAAATACTAACAGGTGAGACGAGACTGTTTCCCTGTATGTCTATATCCTGTCAAGAAACCTGGAGAATACAAATACAGAAAGAAACTAGAAACTCAAACTGCAACCCTAGACATTAAACAAACGCTCTATTATTAAATCATCACTTTGCAATGAGTTCATTAAACAAGCCTCAAAGGTGAAGAAACTTTAACCCAAAGGCAAACTCCAAAATTACAAGCTGTACATCTTAATAAGCTTCGCAGGGTCCTTGAGACAGACGCAGACATAATTCAACCGTAACCTTGGTGACCAGCAGCACACTTGCAGCGTAAGCACAATAATCTCAGGCACTTTTAACAGAATACCTGTGCTGACTTCAAAGGTTGAAAGCCTTTCACCAGCTGATTGATTGAAAACATCGGTTCTCTTGTTAGCTTTATACCAAAATGTCATTCAATGCAAATTCACTGGAGCTCAGGGACAATGGTGGAGTTGCCGAGTTGGCGTTTAAACCTGGCAGACCCTGCAGCAGGCTGACTGCTGTGAATTGATGCATGCTGCAGAATCATTTACAATCCCTTTGGTCTGCATAGATCACTCACTGACTTTCCCGAAAAAAAATCTACAGTATTTCTGCACAATAATAATTTATGGAAGGTTTTCGTAACTTTTGACTGTAACTAACTGCTATCTGAAGGCTTTGTGCGAATGTATCCTGTAGCTCAACTTGTAGGGCATTGAGTTAGCAGCGCAAAGGTTGTGGGTTCGATCCCAAGGAACACAAGTACTGATGAAAGCGTCCGCCAAATGATTAAGTGTCAATGTAAGATGTTTCTCTTATATAGTGGAATGATTAAACCTGGGAAACGCCAAAGAACACAAACAAACCTCTTTGAGACCTCATTATTTTCTGCCATTCTTTAGTATGCGCTCAAATATAGGTATGTCTTCACTTGTCACACGAAAGAAGTGCACCGGATTTGAGGCAAGTTTTGCGTTTTTTCCAGCATCATCATCTTCCGTTCTTACAGGCATTCAGCGAGATATGAAAAGCAAACGGCGATCCAATTTCAGCTCCCTTACACTGTGGACCTGCTCACACAGAGTCAAGACCATTCAGCTGCACAAAGTACTTGAGAATGAAGAGAAAGACAGCAAAGCAGTTTGACAAACTCAAAGGTTACGTCTCACTGGAGGTCAATTCCACACTTCCCATGACACCCATCTGCCATGTCCACTCATCAAAAACAGACAAGAAGCATCCACAGAGATCCTGTAGCCCCATTTAAACATCAGCAGTAACCCATGAGGTTTTAACGCCAGGAAGCTAAAGGGTCTTTAAGTAACAGTTACAGGACAAATGACATATAAAAAAGTAACTGCATTTCTGAGCTTTTGGTAACTGCATTTTTACAATAATGATTTGTTAAACATCATGTAATATAACATTTAATAATATTGGCAAGCATTATTATAGCACCTATAATTTATACTAAAGATTATATATTTGTTTTCTGACAAACATAAAAACTTGACCCTATATTTGAAACTGCATGAAAAATAATACTACTAAATAATAAATGCTTTCAGCTCCGGGTCTTGTATAAGGTCTCAAAGAAATGACATCAATACAATCAACATTTTTAGGAAATGGATGTCACACATCTTGAGTGCTTGTTTGTATAGAGAATTTCATCTATAACAAATACTATAAATGATCCTTAAATACATATAAATGTTAAAGACATAATTAGACTCCTACGTTAAACCATCACAATGGGGAGGAGCTAAAATATAAACTGACATGCAAATTCATTCACAATAAACACTAAAGTATGAATCAGTCAAGCATGTAGGTCAAACAAGAAACAAAGACATTCATGAATGTCTAATACAACAACTGAAAATAAAATTACCTCTCCACACTGAAGCAATAATCTGATACTCTAACAGTCGCTGGAGAGCTCACACAATGACTTGACTGTTTGAAAGATCCTCTAATACTGTCACAGCATACTGAGAGAAGCAACCTTTAATATTTAAACATCAATGCTTCCATCTCAAATAATTACAACTCTAAAATATTTATATCCAAGTGGCTTTCAGGAGCCCCGGCTTTTTGCGAGAGAAAAAATTGGAAAATTGAAGCGACAACCACATTTCACATGTGGGCGGTGTTGAGAGGCACAGCAAGTGTGTGAAACTGCCTTTCTGGAAACATTTCACCTTTCACGAAAAGAAAAAGGCCTAATGCACCCAAACTCTCTCCACAATGATCCGTCATGTGTCGTATTAACATCATTAAAGCTGTATAATGAACAAATCAGCCCTTTAAAAAGTGACCATAAATTACTTTTAAAAAAATGAATAATTCACACAAGCTCATTAACATAAAACAAAAGCACCTTTATGATTCAGAATGCAAAACATAAAATGACTTTCCAACCAGTAAATTACACCTGTTTGATTGAATAGTTTAACTTCATTTAAAGGCTGATTTGTAAGCACATCATGATTTCTTAATTACCACCATTTATTTGCCATACAGGTAACTTGCTGAAAATGAGTTTCTGCGAGACAGTATTCCATTGTCAGTGTGCAACATTCAACATATCTATAAAATGATTATCACTTTTGTACCAAGAAGCTGTTTGTTTCTACAAAACATGCCCTAAAGGCTCCCATCTCCCCTAAAGCGGAACTACTTTAAGTGCTCGTTGCTCTGCATGTCAACATGAGAGAAGATGCTAAAGACAGGACTACAAGCCGAGCTCTGATAAATGCACATAGCGGTCACACCGCTACATCCCAGGCAAGACTTGCCACAAGGAACCCAAATCAATCTTGTTATCCGTTTCCCGTGAGGAGGTCATCTCTCCTACTGCATTCATCAGGAGGTTTGGCAGAACAGGAGAGATCTCCTGCCTAGAATTACACATTCATAAATCAGCTGCAGAAGACCACTGGACTTGAACTTGTGGGTACAGTAGAACTTTATTAATGTTGCGTAAAGAGGAGCCAAGGTGTGTTTAATTACACATTCTCTTCACAGTGCTTGATGGTCTTGGAAGACCTTTAGCCACTGGCTTCTATTCCCAGGTCTGGTAAAGCAATCATACAGCATATTTTGCATCCATTTTCCCTTCTGGTGCAACAGAATTTTGGTTGAATTGAGATCTCAACAGTGGGACTACAAAATTGGCCAAATCTTTTTGATTATGTGCCTCTATTTCGTGTTGTGTATAAGAAACACCAAAAGCACAAAACTACTCAAAATATATACAACAGTGTAGGCCAATATTTAAAAGCCAAATCTGCAGCATAAAACTTATGCCATAAAATGTTTTCACACCAATTTAAGTTAAAAATTAAATTATTAATATTAACATATGCTGCACAACAACTACCCTCAATAACTCGCTACCAAATGTTACAAATGTTGTACCAATTATTAGTGCAATACAATATTGCTATACATTTTTAAAAAAGGTTTTTAGATTCTTAAATGATATTTATTTTTAATAACCTCTGACAGGTTCTACCAGATCAGGTGCTAAATAAACATTCTAGATCTTATTTACTGTAATTTCAGGACAGTTCAAATGTCCTTTTAACTGATCATGTTATGCATTTAATTTTCCTTTTGGAATCAAAAGTGTATTTATGTATATAATGTATTTAATACTAAACAAACAAATCCATCCATTAATAGTCCTTTTATATAATTGGCTGCTTTATGCACTAGCAGACATTATTATCGTGAAAAGGCTATATATCAAAACAAATTTCCCTTAAATTCATTTACAAGGCAACAGATTCATTTCCAAGAGGGAAATTTATTTAAATGCTTAGCTTAATTGAGATATTTGTTAAGTTTAAGTATTTTGTAAAAGTCAATTTGTACAACTAAATGTTGGGCTATCTAGAGACAAACACAAAGCCTTGTCTAGCTGGTGAGAAACGGCTTTAGAAAATAAGTAAATCCAAGCCAATTCACAAGCTTTGACTCAGCTTGTTATCAAAGTCCCTCCTAATTGATTAGATAATGAACAGCTGACTGCATCGGTCCTTCAGTCGGACACAACAGCCATGCTTGCTCATTAATCACCTAAGAAGACAAGAAAAAACACGCCTGGTCGAGATGGCCTTTCAGTTAGGCTGGACCCAGTGTGATTGAGAGCTCACTGGTGCCATGTTCTTCAGTAAGTGTCTATCTATCTATCTGCACCTCTGCAGCCCAACCAGACGCAACGGCTACAGCTAAACGCTAAAACCTGCCACAAGATTGACAGCTCCAATTGAATCCTTGGCAGGCCGAGTGGAAGAGCTTTGCTTTCCCTCCTCAGTGACACTCAATTAGCTTTCTAAAAAGTGTGTGATGGCCAGTGACCAAGTAATATTTCACAACCAGGTGATAAAAACAAAGACCAAAAATTAGAGTGAACGAAAGACTGATAAAAAAAATCAGTAATAAAAATCATTATAAAAGGGTGGGTGTTTTAAAATTAGCATTCTCACTTCCACAGAGCAAAAAAAAACCAAACAAAACATACATTGTGACCAATGAAAATGTATAAAAAAATGGCATTAATAAATATTTGTTCACAAGTAAAAACATGGCAAAAATCTTGCCTGCAAATGAAGGAAACTGTTTCTTTAACATCCAATTAACAACATTTCACATGCACACTGCTTTTCTACACGCTAAAGATTGTGACATGGGGAAAAAGCAGCAGGAATGTGAAATTATGCAGGATTAATGGATTTAATATACATGCCAAGCGATGATGAATGATATATAGGTGAAAAAAGTCACATTTACAGTCTGTATATTTGTGCTAAAACTTGCTGAAGTCTAAAGAAAATCAAATACAATAGAAAATTCAATTATTAATTGAGTACATTTGTTTTGAAGTTATGTGCCTAAGTCTTTAGGGCCGGCAGCAATCACTTCCTGGATTATTAGCATGTTTATGAAGAACCTATTCCAATGCTAGAAAACATCTCCAGACACAACTTATTTCAACTCAAAGCTTCTGGCTTAAACAACAGGAAGAACAACAGGAAGAATGTCCATTAGCAATGAAAAACATTTATTCTCTGCATTTGTTGGGTCTTCTTAGGCAATGTGTTGTTGTAATGTGTTACATTAGCCCCAACTAACTTTTCCAATATACTCTGAGATTGTTGCTGAAATTCTGCTTATAATGTGTCAAAACAAGCAACATCTGCTCTGTTTGAAACTGAATTTGGGATAAAGTCAATGTCACTGAACAATGTGTGAATAACTACAACCACACAAACCCACATATATTTTACATACATTTTGTAACAATTAGTTCTAGTCCTCGAATCTGATTGGACATGATAACAGTTAAACATGATTCAGTTTTTACATAAAACTTGAAATCCTTTGAGGCTAGATGTTGTTGCCAATTGCACAAAACAAGGGTATTGACTTTCATATATTATATAAATAGAATTACAGTTATTCCATAACAAGAGCAAATGTAACATTGTCTGGTTCCTTTTGGTTTTCAACATCTGGTTTCAGCCAGGATTTTTCATTTCAGTTCTTCACTTGTACAGTTATACCTATTTTTCAGGCACCAGAAAGATCGAAGATGGCAGAACATTCATCCTATTTTGTCATCCCCAGACACTAGAACTGGATCTATCCAGTCTTTCGCAAGCATGTAGTGTCGTTGTTTAATTAAGACTAAAGGACTCCATTTTCAAGATTTAATTTCTTAAGGGAAAAAAGATGCTTTAGAACTCATTTGATTCCTTTCCAAAGTATTTAAAGAGAGACGATTAAACATGCATCACTTTGAGCCAAATAAATGTAAGTAATTGCTCTCAAATGGAAACTTAAGAACAAAATGTATCTTTCAAACATCAAGCTCTTACGTCCAGGTTTTTCTGCTTCAAATCACACTACAGCACATTAACGCAGTGTTATGAAATATTCATGCATGACAATACCTATTTTTAAGATCTGTGAAGCTTCCTACTGTTTAGTGATAAAACATGCTGTTCCTTCAGTGGTTTCACCTGCAACTCAAGGTAAACACACAGCTCAGACAGCGCAGAAAGCAACTAACAATGTTTTTAGGCTTTAAATTAGGATTTAATAAGAATTAAAGCACTGATGATTAAACCCGTCTAATAAATGATCTAAAAAACACGTAGAGAAAGCAAACATAGAGAAATCTTTAGAGAAAGCATAGAGAAAGCATTTCAGAAGCACGATAACAGGAAATGTGCAGTACACTGATGAGTTTAACCAAACCTCATTATCAATATGACAGAAAAAGTATAAGTGAGACGAGCAGGTTTTTAACATTCTTTATAAGTCTCACGCTCATAATAATTTCTGTCAATGGACAGACTCATTACATGAGAGAGATCTTATTTTCAAAGTGCTGAATATTTGCAGAGTGAGCCCATCATCCGTGATGACTTTTAAAGCTCTATTTCAATCAAAGTCTCTGTAATTCCCTCTCGTTGTTTAAATGTCGGAACATAAGCTACAGCTCAGCTTTGATTAAGGACGGATCCTCATGTCTGACACTCTGTTTGTTCACTGTGGACACAATTAACTCAACGTGACCACCTTCATATTTCACCTGGTTGGTGACCAATAACGTTTCTTTAAAAACTGAACATGATAGAAGGCTTTCGAATCAAAATTGGTAAGTTGCAGTTTGCCTGTCAGGGGAGCCTTCTATACGTGGGGCGATTTTGTCAGGCGGATGAGAAAACAAGCTCTAAAATTGCAATAGACACAGGCTAGCATCATTCAGAGAGCCATTTTGGTTTTTTATGGGCTTTCTGTTTTATTAAACACTGTATAGCAAAAAAGGAATTACTTGATAAAAAAGATGGACAATGGCTTGGGATAAGCTGCAGACTGGATTCAAACCTGAGCTCTTGATTGAGCGCCACAGCTACGGCACCAGCATATCTGAACATCTGTCTACCACTGCACCACCCGATCTAATGAGTCCGCTTAACAGAAAGCGGCAAATCAGCTTCCCACTCTCAGCATGTAAAGCAAAGGCATTCTCTGGTATTCAGAAACACTCAGCTGTAACAGTGCCTGCTGGATGTCAGCCTTATTAAAATGGTTGTTCACAGTGCACGCACACACACACATACACACACGCGCGCGCGCACAAACACACACACACAGCAAGAGTCACATTAGGTGATGCCCTCATCCAGACATCACCTAATGCAAGGATTTTCAACCAGGCAATTGATTTCAGTCAGTCTCTCTGGAAACGATTCAGAGTACTATAAAAGACTCGTTCCTGGACTGATTTATGGAATTGACAGGAAAATGAGGATTGACACATTTCATTTTCTTTCAGCGTCACCCATCCAGAACACCATCCAAAGGAAAATGTGGAGGCAGCATATGTTTTCATTAGCCAAGATGGATTAATGCATCGGCTAATACAGAATAACACTGGGAGAAAGCACATTGTTGACGAGCAGTGTGACTAGTTTAGTTAGACTAGTTTTCTCCACAAATTTCCTGCCAAAATTAAACCTATCCCATCAGCTATCTGGAAAAAAATCTCTTAGATCTTGCCTTACAGAGTGGCAAGCGTTTAACAAATATGTATACCATATAAATATGGCAGGCTGGAAGATGAGCCTTTTTCAATTTTGCATTAGCCATCTATTTACATTCTAAAAAAATGTAATATACACAGTTAGCAGGTCTGCAGCATTTAGTTGTAACAAAATACAATAACAGCATTGCCCCAATACATGGCTCTGTATAGAACCACCAAACACAAACAATGTTCAATCTCAGAAGCACAAGGAAATTTATGCCGACTACATGCCAGCTTTAAATGAACAAAGCTTGTCTCTCCTCCACTTACCAGTGATCAACCGAACACAACCGCTCCACGGTTTCAATTAAAATGCCCAATTAAACCCAAGCTGGGCAGACTAATGTTGTTAAGTAATCAGAGTTCACAAAGCTGTCCGATATATTATTGTTCTCTATATCCTGTGCACGTTTTAATTTCTCCAGTTACAGCTGCAATTAAACCAACTGCTGCATTGTTTACCATGGCAGAAACTCATTTGGATTTTGGATATTAATGGACTGAAGATGACAAACAGGCAGCTATTACCTTAACAGCTAGTTTCAATGGATTAATTATTTAAACAGCACTTTATATTTATAGTGTTATATTGCATATAACCTAAATAAGATAACAGCTAAACTAATGCTTAGCAAGGTCTTGGTAAAATTAAAAGAGGAATATAAACAATTTAAACAGGTTTCCTCCCCAAAGCATGATAAACAACTATTTCTCAACAGATATCTCCCTTTAGCTATATGCCATGCTTGAATTGCTTGAATCTGATTGAACAAATTATGTCCTAAAAGGTGTTATTACACCAGAACATCGCTGGAACAATTTACTATTTTGCATCATTCATTTGAACACAATAAAACGATACAATGACAAAGGTATTGATTTTCCTACTGGCCATATGATAGCAGACCCAGGTAATCAAACACATTCAGTTGATATTTCTCTGTCTCTCTCATACACCCCCGTCCCACTCACACACAGTACTTGACTACTTAACAGAAACAGCCCAAGCCTTCGATCATTAGTTCTACAATGCTGTTTTAAGTCTTGAATGCATCTTTTGAAATGGAATTAGTAAATCCTGTGTCCATGGCAGAAAACTGTTCTACATATTATCTTAGGTCTTATGAGACACCCTTGTTTTAGGTTTTCTTACATACTTCCAGTGTGTTCTGATTAGACCTTCTTTCATTGTAATGCAGCACTTAGAAGACAGTTAAACACTCAAGCATTTATTTCATTTGACTGAAGAGAAACCTTGGAGAAGTACTGTCAGCCCATGTTACATCAATATTATATTGGTGTGAATGTGAAAGTAAAGAAAGCAGACTGGATTATTTATTTAAGCTTGGTGCATTCCATCTGGTGGCCACCAACGCAGACATATACCTCACTGCACTCCAGACATTTTGTAGTTGTCATGACAATAAGAAAACGTCTTGTTTTCTGTTGCCTCTGCAGAGTATAAACTCGATTCCATACATTACTACCCACAATTCCTGTGTAAATTCTCACTTGCTGCATTTATAAGTCAAGGGTTGCCTTTGTGCCTCATTTTATAAAAAACGTCAACACACCTTTTCTGTGTTATGTCTGCAGTCTCGCAACTTCATCTTTGATCCCACAACTTCATCTGACATTTCAATTTCTAAACATCGAGTCCTGTTTGTACCTACTCAAAAGCTTCTAGAAGCAATTTCTTTCTTTTAAAATAACCATGAAAATATCACTTAAGACTTTGATTATCTAAATATTCCACACACTTTACCAAACACAGATGCTTGAAACTCTTAAATCTAAATAGCATTTCAGAGACGGTTCTTGATAAATAGACCATAATATCAGCCTAAAAAGATCTAAATTAGATTCTTTAAAGTGTTTGTGCTTCTGAACAAAGACAATAATGAAGCAGCAAAGCTCACAGCCCACATTGAAAACATCTGCTGGGAATCTCCTAACACACATTACATTCACATACTTTCTAAACATGATGCAAGGGGAGAAATTCAACGCATGAACACAATCCTGAGCATTTTAAACATGGCAGCATATCTCAGGAAGGCACACTTTGCTGCCATTTGGCAGGCTTGGGACAAACTGAGACGCCTCCACAGCGAGCACAGCAATCTTGGCAGGAGCTCACAGAAAAGCTGCTTTTGATTTCCTGACCACCAGCCCACCCCGTGACCTCCTCTGTCTTCCAGCCGCCCTTTAATTTCAGTCTGAGGGTGGAAATGACCTACGACTTCTCCATGTGTGCCATCAAGCACTAAGCGAAGCCTCTCCAAACCATCATCTTTAACGCCACTCCTCTACACACCTTTAAAAAAAGCAATCTCACGACTGCTCTAACCTCTAGATCGCTTTACCTTTCTAGTCATCCAACACCACCTTAATGCACATCCATCCGTTTACTCAAACCGTGAGCTACAGCTGAATTTCTACAACACGCCCCCGGCCAGCCCACCCAAGAGAACCGTAACATACTACATGTTCAAAATATTCCAGTTGTCTCAATAAATAAAGATAATTATGATCTTTAACAAGTGTTGTTTTTAAAAGATATTCATTACTGTTCAACCAAAGATTTTAACTTGTGTTTAAAATTAAAAGTCAGTGTAACATAAGCTCTCACAAGAGAAGACTTCATTGTCTTTTAGAAACTGTCAATAGTTTGGACCAAAAATCACTTACAAAAGTTACTACAAAAGTTATTTACCGCAAGGGCTTTGGAAAGTCTTGTACGGAAGTCGTTAAGGACAATGGTAACAATCTCCTGGTGGGGAATGTAAGCAATGCCGGCCTGCAGATACACCTTTCTTGTGCGCACTAAATCCAGGGAATCCTGGAATGGGACCTGTGCAACAAATAAACAAATATCAGGACAGCTCGGTTTAGTAAGTGTAACTTTTCTTCTCCTCTGCAAACATTATTTTGTTTAAAGACAAACAACCAAACAAAAACAGGTTAATAAATAAGGTTTTATGGTGTCTTTAAAACAGCATTGTCATATTTTACAACCTCATTCAGTTCCTCAGAAAACAGCATGAAGTATGTTTTTCATAATTGTGTCATTTTGTTTAATAATACATTATTATGTCTATCAGCTTACTTTGTAGAAGTCATATTCTTCCACTGTGATGCCACTTAAACCATAACTGGAGCTGATGAGCTTGTCTTTAAGGGTTTTCTTTTCCTCTGCGCTAACCTGGAAATTATAAATAAACATTAATAAACAAACATAGGTAGATGTTTATCACCAGAATTCACATAGCAGGTTTAAAAAAATCTATTCATATAATTCCATAATAATCCAATTCAATTCTAAAATAATTTAGCATGAACCGAAGTGACTTAATAATATTGCTATTTATGTACCGTACAGTAAATTAAAAAGTTCAGATAAAAATATTAAAAGAGTTTAACTTGACTCTTAATATTCCTAAGGACATTTTGCTCAGAGTAAAATTCACAAGCATGAATAAAATGCTTAGCAACAATTTCAGTGTAAAACAACTGCCCCCTACAGGGCTGTTTATTAACTGCACTTTTTTGACCTCCACTTGGACTCTGTATATTTCCTGTGCAATTACTTATGCTGGTTGTTTCATTATCAAAAGACGAGACAAAAGGCAACTGTTTTAATAAGATTTTTTCTAATAACATCAAAGGTAAGGGGGTTAAAATTAATAGTTCACAAAGACTCACCGTGTCATATTTCAAATTGTTTTTATGCAGAAAATCTGTTTTATGCTTTGGAGGAAGAGAACCAAACCGGTACCGAAAAAGATCCATTTCCTGTTGGATAAACCATCGCCTGAGGTCCTCCCTAAATGAAATAAAACATTATTTGTACTTTTTTACAGAATCTTCACTTTGAAAATTAATGTACAAAAAAACCTTTACGCAAGTGTTTCAATTGTTTAGGTTAATCTAATATCACACAGTGCATGAATGCCAACTAATACAAAAGCTGTCAGGCCACAGTGCAGTAATAAACATTCAAAGCTTAAAACATATTGGAACAATGAGACATATTGGAGTTACAAATACATAAGATGATTATGCAGATCAAAAGTTAATTAATCTATGTAAGAACTTCCTGAATTGCACATTAACAATACTCACGTCTGGCAATATGCCAAGCGTAGAATAAAATGAGAGATATGATCTTTTCTTCGTTTCTCATATTCAGATGGTCCTCCTTGAACCTTACGGTCACCCTAAGTTATTAGGACAGATTTAAAAGGGTATATATGAAACCTAAAACCAGTCTTGCAATGGTTCAGCTATTCAATGCCACTGATACATTAATAATTATTAATTTGTAATTATTATTAATAACTATTGTCGATTTTAAACAAAGACAAAAGCATTAGGTTTGGGATTAAGAATATATATTTTTACCAAATGAACACAAGTCCAAAATGTTTAGCTATTTTACTTTGTACCAAAACTTGGTTATTCCAATGCATCCACAGTAAAAATATAATAGGTTTAAAAGCAGAAAGTAAAGTCTGTACTCACCAATTCTGTTCTGAGTGGGAAGTTCAGACCCATAAATTCAGCATCTAACTTTTTGGTGTACTGCTCTGAATTTTTCACATAGCTCACACCAATATTCTCCACAGTCTTGAG
>JBAJNP010005788.1:0-27766 GCA_036877545.1 Yasuhikotakia modesta
AAGTTTGTCTTGTAGTTGTATGTGGTTCGTGCTCCACATATGTGGCTTTTCTCTGTGATGTGTTTTGAATGTGTGGCTTACTGTTTTGGTTTTAAAGCCCACAGCATCACAAAATATCACACGTTGCTGTTAAAAGTGTAATGAATGACAGTCATTGTACAATGACTGTCTTAATGTGCTTTAGACAGTTTCAGTGTAGTGTGTTTCCAATAGCGACATGTCTGGATAATTATTTAGTTGTCCATTAATTGAACAGTAAATTAGTAAAGTCATGTAGTTTTGCTTTTTTTATTTTAGTCATTTAGGTTAGCTTTAATATTTGTAGTGGAGATGCTAAGAAGTCGATGACAGTGTTTACATTATGTATATATGTGAATATATGAACATATGTATATATGATTTCATCCAAAGGGCTTATAGTGCATTTAAATATTTAGAAAAATATTGCATTTCTTTAAAATCAAACCCATTGACTTGACAATGCTATCATCATATTGTATCAGCTGCGCTACAGGAAACATGTCAAAGTCACTTTGGGCCCTTCTTTCCTTGTTCCACATTTTAGTTATTCTTTTCTTTAATACCAGTCAGGAACTGGTGTCTTTATGTTTCTCTCTCACAAATGACATCTTTCTCTGTTATTTTTTCATCTTTTTTCTCTAAAGCATCTGTCAACTCCCATTATACACAAAGTGGCAAATCAGCAAGCTGTATTATGACAGGTACATGTACTCTTAGAGGGCCACATCATCACAATGAAATTTAGAGATGTTCTGACCAAGGTGTCCTGACAGGTTCTCTGCTGCATTAACATGCTGACTATGTGGCTCTGTACACTCTAGATATAGGACTTAGCTTTGCACTCTGCTCTGAGTTTGTGAGCCACATGAGCATTTTTGCTGAAGGTTATGTAACCAAGGTACAACCTGGCACTAGTGCCATGCTTTATTTTGGTATATGCACGTATTTGCTTACAGAATGAGGGAATGGTGTGTGCACACCAAAGGTGTGTAAAAATGAAAGTTGCTTATGTTATTCTAGCATGATTTGAGAATGGCCCAAAAAGCATCTTAAAAGTTCTTGGAAAGAAATATATGTATATAAATATGTAAAATATATGTAAAATATACATAATGTTTAGTTAAGCAAATCAGGAGTTAATTTAAATAAGTCTCCTAGAAACTCATTCTGTGTGTGTTCCTGTGCGCATGTGTGTCTTGGGTTACTTTATGTGTGGGCAGGTGACCTTTTTCATCCTTGTTGCTGGGAGATCTAATTCAAGCATTTGTGTTTTTGTAAATACTGCATCATTCTGATCATATTTACAGCATGTACAGTGTATAGTCTGGAATAGTCTATAAAATATGGACAATTATTGAAATGGTTCATTTCAGAATTGTCCATTCTCCTTGCTCTTCATTATATTTCTGAGTCTCTGTGGATGTCTGAGGATTAACTAATACATTAAAGAGATATCTGGTGAGTCCCCTATCAGTGGACTGTAAGGGTCACTGAAGAAATCTTTCACTCATAACACCCCTTTACCTGTTACACATCCATCTCACAGGACAGGTGCTGTTCCCAGGAAACAGTGTTAACTTATTCAGTTATGTCAAACTGTAACTGTAAAGATTTTAGGCTGGTGGAACTTCTGTGATGGTCTGAAAATTTTTCATTGTCTTTGCATCCTCCCTGTTGCAAAGATATTATAGGCTGAAGGTTGTCTAAAGAACAATAAATATATCCATGTAAATCCCTTTTAGTCAGTATTTAATAATTTCTGCACATGATAAATTTACATGAGCAACAGAATTGGATATTAAATATCTAAATAACTAATTTATTTTTACCAGTCCTCTGGTTATATCAACAGTTTTTTGCATTAAAAGAGGTCAGAATTTAGTTTCTAGACAAACTGTCATCTCCTTGGTCCATAGAATTAAACAGGCTGTTTTTTGCTGCTGTGTCTTTAAGACTTTATGTAAATAGCCTCCTTGCATGTGAAATGAGATACAGCACTTTGCTGTGAGCTGCAGGTTTGCTGTCAGTTCCAGTACAGTTTTTATCTGCCCCATCGTACTATAATAGTCTCTCTGCAAAGTCTGCATTACATCACATCACATCATGAATCCAAGCTGAAATGTGCAGCATAAGCTGCCAACAAACTGCTTGTGTTTCATTTAAGCATCAACTTTGGTCCAGATGTTTCTCCTTAAATTGCTCAGAGGAAATATAAATAGATTGAAGATATTTTGGTTTTGGATAAGATTTAGTGAGAAATGTTATATATATTATCAAAATTGACTTTTAATTTTAGACTAAAAGGATTTTAGTTTTTTTGTGCTGGGTGTTTTAGTACAGAATTGAAAAAGGGACTTTGGACAAGTGTGCAATGGCAAACAGATAATGTGGGCTGTAGTTCTGAATATCTGTGGCACAGAATTGGATTGTTCCCAGTGGGAAGCACGTAAAGAGCAGAGAGAGCAGAACAAGAGCAGAAACTGGTGAGTTCAAGAGTGTGCTTGTCTGTGTGTGGGAGAAGAAGAGAGTCAAGAAGGGTAGAAGGAGCAAACGTTGTTGTGATTATGTAATAGCGTTGCATGTTGACCCGACACGACCTTCAGCACAAAGCCATGAGTTTTTTTAGACAGGACAAGGATGCAAGGGCCAGAGGGAAGGACGGCAGAAGGGCATACAGACTTACATAATCGCACGCTTACACGGTCTCCAAATCTGACATCATCAAACAGTGCCACTCACTGACTGAATTGAATCGCTCTCCAAATGCAGTCTGTGGCAGCATAAGCTTATAAAGCCGCACACCTTGTACTTAAGTGGAAGGACACAGCAGACATGTGTTCCAATGTTAGTGTAGATCAGCTGGACCCCTGGAGGTTGCCATGCTGCTGTAGTCCTGGAGACACAACCATGTGGTGTCTTTGGAGAACTCATTGCCGCACCTCAACAGTGACCACCCACACATTAGCACATAGCAAATATGATAAATCAGCTGCAGAACTACCCAGGCAATACAATACAACGTTATTATTCTATACTCACTATTCACATACAATTTAGACGTACAATTTAGAGTTTAATTTGCCAAATGTTTTTGAACAAAATTAGGCTGCAAAGAACCCCATTGAGGTTTCATTTAAATTAACTTGTAGATTTTTCAAATTTGTAAGTCAAATATACCCAAGTGCCATCAGTACCGATTGAAGTACAAAAAATAGTTTCACTTTTGAGGTTTCGCATTTGGATTTGCTTATCTGCATAAGCACATGTCCTCAATGTGATGTTAACTGTGAAAGTCATGATGTTAAGGAGGTCTTGTGATGATTTTTGGTCTAGTTTGGCATCAGTACAGTGTGAAATTCGGCTCACTCAATTCAGTCAAGCAAAACCTTGACAATTTGTTTTTAACTATGGCCAGATAATTTATATACATTTTAGTCCTTAATTATAAACAACAGAGATATAATTCCTTTACAAACATATCTTGCAAATATTATGTGCCTTGCCTACAGATTTAAATTGAGAAAACTTGGCAAGTTTTTTCTTTATATTTATCTTCAACAGATAGGCATAATCATTAGGGATGTTATTTGCTGGCTGTGACTTCAAAACACATAGTTTCCGGTTGTTTTGCTCTACATTCACAGCTTGTGGAGTTTCAGTGAGCTGTTTCATCAAGCTGAACATTTCCCCCTGACAGTGATATTTCCTTTTGCTCCAAGTATATATGGTTGCCATTCAAGCACCGCTGACCCCCTAGATAAATTGATTTGATTTGCTCCTTGTTTGTCTCCAGAAAGGGCTGCAGGCATCACAGAGCCCACAGAGTGTTAACACCATTCTCTTGACCAATAGGCTTTATTGAATCTGTCTGTAGCGTACTGTATAGTGTGTGTGAGGGTGCGAGGGTGTGTGGCTTATTTTGGTTTCTCTCTGGTCCAAACGGAAAGGGTGAAGGAAGTCAGAGAGGAGCTAATGGCTGGAGTTGGGCTTCTTGCAAGCTGACATGAAAGTCTTCCACCAGCATATTTAAAAATTCAAACGGGTCAGGATTAAAAATTAAACACGGCAGACTTGAGAATCTAATCCACTGAGGGATGAGAGTCTGGGGAGCGTTCCTGATCTGCGGTCCACAGAGAGGTAGGTGTGGGTGGGTGTGTGTATGTGTGTGTGCGCATGTGAGTGTTCACGCTCAGAGCAGGTTTAATATACAGGAACTGACAAAATCCCACAGCAGTGTGATCCTTATTTCTTTGTGTGTGGGATAGAAGGACTTTGTTCAGAATAGCATGCTAACCGCTCTTACTATTTCTTCAGAATATTGTATGCACAGTTGCATAGTATGCATAGTGTGCACAATTTCTCTATTTATGTACTGTGCTTGTATGCAACATTTGCAGACTAGGAAGTATGCAACAAAGCACACTACAGTGTAGCAGCCTGAAACCTTTATTGTTGCAAAATGCACTGTATTAATTTACTGTATACAATTTAAAATAAAGCAGTATAAAAGTATGCAACATATTGTGCTGTATTTGTATATGTCTTTCAAGTGATAAGGCAGTATTGCATTTTAAACAAAGCCAGTATGTCTAATGATGTACTTGATGGATTACATTTTTGAAATGTCTTGGTAAACCTAATGACCACTTGTCTTTTTATTTCTATTTGTTTTTTCTCATCCCACCCTTCCATTGTTTCTAATCCCTCCATGTTCCATCTCTACCATCCACTATCTTTGCCTTCCATGTATTGTATACAGTGAGCTCAAACCAGAGCAGCCAGGCTCATGAGTACCCAGACTGCCAGGAAGGGGTCAGTGAAGCCAGCCTGCTGGTGTCCCCACTGGTGGTGGCCGGCATTGTCATCGGCCTGGTGCTCTTCCTCTCCTGCGTCACCATCATTGTAGGCAGCCTGCGCAAAGACAGCCGTCTGCGCAACCCACACCTGCGAGCCAGCTATGGTGAGTGGCCTGCATGTAATTTCCAGGTTACCATAATGTCTTGAATTTGTGTTTTTGCTTAAGGATTGACAGTGACTTATTTCAGTGAATAAGGTGCTGTAGAAATTTCTAAAAGATAAAAATGCCAAAAATGAAGTAATACAACTGTTTAGTGAATTCACCTCATCATTCAGTACATCAACATATATTAACAAGTAACATTTTCAAAGAAACATAAACTGAAAGTGTTTTCTTGGTGTTGTTTTTCTACAGCTACAGATGGCCTTTCATATGGTGGCTCCATTGGAGAGCTGAGGTCCACTTGCATTGAGGACTTTCCCCCTGCATTTGACTTGGACTCTTATATTGAGACCCTGTCTCAAGTCAATGTCATGTACCCGGATTCTCCACCTCAGTAAGTCACTTCTGGATTGAATATATATTGTATGTAAGGTGTAGGGTGAAGCAGGGAGTGTGCGTGTGTGTGTATAATCAGTAATGAGATCATCGCCTGTGACAGAGGCACACTGATTCCTTAATGGATTTCATTCCACACTTTCTTTTATAGTCTTTAAAGGCCTCTGTGTAGCATGAGCTGATAACTGCACTGAAATGCAGTTCCATTCTAAACCTTTAAAGGAGTTCTGAGTAATGTGACATACTTCAGCTATATTTTATCTCATTTTTCTCTTGACTTGAGGTATATTTGCACTTATTACATGCAAACATGGAGTTTTAAAGTGTGTTAGAAAGAAAGGAGAGAAGAAGAGTTTTATAATAAATATACACATACATAAGTATGCACATATATACATGTATATGTATGTATATTTTGTGTACATACAGACAGATAGAGCATTACAGCAAAATGTTTTGCTCTCATAACTGGAAAAACTCTAGAAGCAGATGAACTTTGTTCATTCAAATATTTATTAAGCTCTAATTTGAGAAACCTCCAGCAATTTTCACATGCCTTTGCAGCTGCAAATGGAACACTATTCACACCCTCCCCTTACGATGCATTTAACTCTCCAGAATAAAACCTTGAATTAATTTTTGCTTGTTTTGTATTGTTTGAAAAGTTAGGAATGAAAATGAGGGAGATTTTATGTTGCATTTACTTATAGAACTCTTTCACTGTTCTCACTTGCATGGAGGTGTGTTCTAGATCTTGGTGCTTCCACTGTTTCCCTTCACTGTTCACCTTGAGCAGTCTCTCATTCTGCTGGGAGGTTACACTTACTGCCCTCAACCTGGTCCTATAACAGGCTGGGATTGCTGATAAATGCCATGGCTTTGCACTGAAAAAGGCATAGTGTGTTTGATCTAAATGGCAGCTTGTCTAATTGGCATCTTCAAAGAATCATTCAGTTCCCTTCCTTGCCATTTAGGCTGCCTGTCTTCCCACAGCGACCTGTGAAATACTTCTCAGGTAGGGGAGCCATTTACAGAAAAATGTCTCAGAATGGGAAAGGTTCTTTGTTTATCAGATCTTAGTTCACATAGACATTCAGATGCATTCCATTGTCATTATATATCACCGTCATCATGACCTCGCCAGGGCTGGACATGCAGTAGTGTTTTGGGTGGATTGGGTCCAGGGAGTACATTTCAAGGCAGTTAGAATTCCAGCTCAAAATGTAAAAAATGTCCTCTTATCATTTAGCCACAAAATGACTTTCAAGTAGAAAATTTTATACATAAATGTTGCTGCATTTTTTTGTAACTGCATTTTATTTAAATAAAATTTGCCTGCAACTAGGGCCCCTGGTGAATTTCTGGTGAGCAATTTTTACCCCTACATACTAAACTAAAGCATATTTTCACAGCAGGTGAAGACTTTGCAATCTTCACAATTCTATGCATATCTACACACATTTTAATGTGTTAAAAAAAAACTTTCTTGCCCTTATATTTCTTAGTCAGGGGTTCTGACGAAAAGGTTAGCTCACAATTTGACTAAAGTCTTTATAATATTGACTTAATATAATGTATTTAAAATGAAAACTAGATCCACATGCAGATTTTAAGTAAAAAAAAAAACTAAAACAATCCATAACCTAACCACTGACTCCTATCATGACCCACAAAATAACAAAAAATAAATAAGGCAAACACAGGGGGTACATATACAGAGACTAATGAAGGGGAAATAAGGAACACCTGGACACTATTAGGGTGAGGTAAACACTAAAGACTACAAAGACCAGGGACATGGACTACAAAACATGACTTCAAAATAAAAGACATTGTGTTAAAGTGTCAAAATGAATAAAATTATAACAAAGTTAAACTGACACAACTACTTGCAATTATATTGTTGATGCAATCACCTGACCTTTTAACTGTTATCTTAGTTAATTTGCTTTTATACTATTCAATCAAGTTTCAATCAAACTTATCTTTACACTATAACCTATACTGAGTGCTTCCTGGGTTACATAACAAATATTTAATGTGTGGGTGCTTGTTTGTGTATGTGTGTGCGTATGTGTGTTAAATAGCAGAAAGGAAAGGTTTTGTTAGGGTCATGTTTGCGCTCAACTTGCCTGCCCTTCATGGCTTGTTTCACAGAGTGCCAATGTTATTTACATCTCTATGACAGTTCCATTAGGCTGGCAGAGCCCTCTGGTGCAGCTCTGTGAAGGGGCTTTTGAACAGGGTGAAATTACTTCTCCTCGGCGGCAAGAGCTACCTGAAAGAGCAGGCCCTCCTCCTATTAAAAAGCAAATTATGACGGATATAGAATATTAGTGTTGCCCCCAGGGCCTATTAAGAAATACTGAATAGTGTGTAATTCTGTTTGGGAAAGATATCCGGCCCTCAGTCCAGATACTCAATTTAATTAGGCAGCCAGTCCACAGCCGAACACCTTTGTGAGTTACATCATCTAAGAAGATGATGGAAGATTACCAATGTGAGATCTCCATTTTGTTCTACAGTGAAAATTAGCCTGCGTTAGCTTGAACCAAAATTTGTTGGATAAGAGTATATTAAGATACGAGTAAATAAGCGTGTCTTATTTAAAAAGAAAAAATACACACTAGATATAAAGGATGTGAAGCCTATGTATTAAACCCATCCTTTGAAAAAAAACACTTCAGGTTCAATGTACCGCCATAGGATGTTGTGTTGTGTATGGTGTAGTATTGAGGAAGGAGGAGGTCTTACAGACGCTGAGCTACTGGAGCTGAACTGAGCTCTCCATCACTGCCTGCTTCTGTGCTCTCCTTCATTCGTCTGTGCCAGAAATAAGCAAGGGCAGAATCACTCTTCAGATCAGAGGAGACGAGCCTCCAGTCACATCATAATGTGCATTTATCACAACTGGCACATTTCAGCTCGCCCTATCTGCTTCCATTACAAACCTGAACGTAAAAGCAACATGGCTACAAATAACATGAAGACAATGCTTAAACAAACATATTTATGTCTGTGGGGCTGTTGGTGCTTGTGTGTGTTCAGGCTTGGCTATACTTTAAGGGCAACCTTTTCAGTGTTCTCACAACTATAATGAAACATTATCATAACTTGATCAAACGTTAACAAGTGAGGAGCTTTTTAAATATTAAGTACCAGGTTGCTTTAAATCTAATAATGTCAGTGGGTTTGTGAGAGGTTTAGGTTTTGGAGTAAGGTTGAGAAAAGTCTATATCTATAAAAATCATAACATATCATATATGAGAGTTCCTTGCTAATACAGCTTGTAAGATCTGTGTGTGTGCGCGTGGCATAATAATCATCATGCTGTAGAATTACTATTCCACCCAGGCATTTCAGCACACTACGTCTGGAAGTGTGCCCGTTTATTCTATACATGCACACTTGCACATATGTGGACTCTAACATGGAGTTCTCACAGCTATGTATTTCTTTGAAATCTTCAGGGCTTTGGAAAGAGGGGCTATTAGCACAGTAGATGCTGGTGAATGCCCATTGCCACAGAATGGCAATGCGTGTGTGTGTCTGTCCTTGTGCCTCTGTGATGCTGAGAGGGAGGGGCTGTGGCATGTGACTCACGCCAGGGCTGCCATGGCCACAGATGGCACCAGGGAACTTAGAGCTCAGGGCATGTATAAGAGCTGTTCACCTGTGGAGCCTGTGAAGTGTCACTTCCGCAAGAAGGGAGAAAGCGTTTTTCTAGAAATACATGTTATAATAATGTTGTAAAATATTTAAGCTATCATTTACCATAATATTTTTTAAAAAAGTTTAATTATCTTACTTTTTTGTTGACTGGAAAAAGTGTGATTAAAGAATTAATTAATGTAGCGTGTCAATCACTTCCCAAAATGTTTTCCTCCCGGGCATCTGTATAGCATATGCATAGTACTGTAAATTAAGCTGCTTTACAATAGGCTGGGGAATAGCAGAGAGAGTGTACTATATTCCTGTTCACTGTGTGTGTTTTCTGTGGTATTCTCCAGGGAAATGGGAACTGCCTGCATTTGATGAAGGTGGAAAAACAACTGATGCTCAGAATTGTTCCTGGGAAAAACAACAGTGAGGTTCTCAAAAGTGTCAAAGCAAATACAGGCTGTTTATTAATTTAGGATGTGGCTAGATGTGTTAAAAGACCCAACCTTGGTTGGGCTGTAATATTTGCCTAGCCAGATTAATGAAGTATTGTCAGTTGAGGTGGTAACTCAGTAACTGTGTTTGGGGAATGAAAAGGGCCCCGGGGACGGAGGCTTCTTTCCAGGGGAATATGGTGTTGCAAAACAGCTCTCACCATGTTTTAAACACCACTAACAGATTAATATAACACTCACACTGATGTATTTACATAGTCTTGAGATAATTTAGAATCTGTAATTTAGAAATAAATTAGTTTTATACCTTTTTTGTGTGATTAAAATAGGAAGGAAATTTAGCATAGATTTTTATCTTGATAAGAAAAACATACACACACAAACCTGTGCACATGGAGGATTTCCTCCATGATCTCGATCTAAGTCATTATTTATGTATGAGGAATAAAGGAACAAACGGCCGAGTGTAACCAGGGTAACAACAGATCTTATTCATATTGATTTTAGATAAGACAGCAGGTGTCAGAAGGTCTGTATGGGTGTTGAAGTAGAAACCATAAATGAACCCTGTGACCTGATCTGACCAGACCCAATATTATACAACCTTAAAACCTTATATTTTCTGTTAAATGGAGATTCATGTAATGCTTTGCTCTGCTTCAGTGATTGCAGAGTAAAATCATACTAAAGATGTAAATTATTAATGCTTTCAGTAATTATAAAATATAATAATAATATCTTTTTAATAATGACAAACCCAAATCAGAAGTTAAATGTGAAAAACCATATAAAAATATATACTATAATATAACACTGAATATAGAACTGGATTGTTTTGCATATTACATCATGCTTTTATGCATATTAGTATAGATTACAGTAAACTGAAAGGAACATAAAATGCTGCACTGCAGAAGTTTTTGTTTGGCTTCAGTGTGTCTGCAAATCAATAAAACAATTTATTGCAGAGGAAAGATACAACTTAATAAAAAGACTATAAAATACATTTGTATATAATCCAGTAAAAAAAGGTTACACTGCCAAGTTAAGAGCAGCAGCGTCAGCAGGAGTGTGTATGAATGCTCAGACACAGCGGCGCCCATGTGTGAGTGGAGTCCTCTCAGGGAAGTGTGCCAGTGCATTGTGGGGTTATAAGCATTGGGCCAAGCTGTCAATATCGGTTACCCTGCTTGTGGTGGCAATGTAAAGTGGCCAGGCATGGAGTCCTGTTTTCCTGTGGCTTCCACCTGTGGCAGTGTGCTGGTTAACTGGCTTTATGGTTTTGTGATCAAAAAATAATAATATTTTGAAAAAATCACAGTTTTTTCAAATCACTTCAACAGACGATTGTTTTAATGCCAGTTTAGGTTTTTTAATTAGGCATTTAAGTCTATAATTCTTACATTGTAGTTTTACACTATTCAGGATATTCAATTTCATTTTTATTTATAACTACTAAAAAGTGCTGATATACCAAAGGAGCGCTGGAAGGAAAACCTGATTAACTGTTACATTTACATTTAGGCATTTAAAGAAGATAATTAACAGAAGATAATGTCACAATTATCAAGACAATTTACTTCAACAGGTTTTTTCTCATTGGGAGTCCACACACAGAGGCTGTTTTTATTGCTAAGAAGCTTTATGGTGATTGAGTTTGCCATTATAATACAGAAGATGAAAGAGAGACAAAAAGAAAAAGATTTTGGTGTATATTCACACCATTTCGCTGGTATTGTCACCTCTGCAGTTGAGCAGGTGGTATGTTAATTAGCACTCATCACCTCACCGCAGCCTGACAGAGGAGCGGCGATAGAGGATCTTCCCAATAGATTGACTATCTGTTATTATATTTAAAGGATAATTATATAATATATCATAGTATATTATAATGATGAAGTGTACCGTACTCACACCCTAAGAATGATTTAAAAACAAATAATACCGACCTTCTTATTTAGAAGAAACTAAGTAAGTTTTTGTTTTTACATAATAAATATCAAAATAAAAAAATTATTTAAAACTATACTAATTATTAACCAAAATTATCATCCGTTATTTATTCTGTTGATTTTGTTTGTTCTCAAAGCATATGTTGTTGTTGTTGTTGTTGTTTTTTAGAGAGATATTTTGAAGAAACGTTTCCCTCACAACAACAGGTCACAGTGATCAAAGCATGACAACAGAAGCAGTTTTGTAGAATGATGTGTTCAGTTAAGCTGTGTGTGATCAGAGCGTCATTGGGATTTAAGCAGACAAAAGATGTCCATGGCAGAGATCCCTGTTCACCACAGAGCCTTTGCTCTAGTTCACCCCTCACACGTAACCCTGGGGGGTGACAGTCTAAACCAATTCTAGCATCCAGTTTCCGTTCTTACTCACAGTCTGATATGGTTAAGCATACCCCTGATCCAATTACCCTGCTGCTGTTCTCTCCTGCGCTAACACTCCATCCCCTGCGCACACAGAGGTCAGAGACTGATGACTACTGTGCTTCTAAGTGTCTATGACCCTGATTAATATAGCTCACCTCTACATACACAATTCACAGTCACTCGTGGGCAACTAGGCCACTTTACTCTGTCGCATGTTTTGTGTTTGCTTTTGTTTTGGACACATGCATCGGGTTTGGAATCTAATGTGCATCACTGTGTTGCTGTTCCAGAGCAATTTGGACTGAATATGATTAAAAGAGAGTTAAATGTTAAAAATCCAACAATATCGCATTCAGCTTTTATACAGCATACATTAAATATATTTTTTATACTAAATATTCTGAATCTGTTTTAGAAAGGTTGTTTGAAAAGGTTTACTAAAGGTGGTTCAAATTTATTTTATTTTATTTTTGTATTCATTGTCACAGATGTTTCTACTCTTAATGGGGTCTTATTCAGTCCAACTGTCTGTAAAACATTTCCTGCCCTCTAGTGGCTAGAATAATATGTCCAACCATGTACAGCGTACACATTGTCTCTAGCCATGCGTACACAATGATCTTTAGCCTATTATATTATATTAGATAATACAATCCTACCATTGTCATCAAAAATTGTCTAAATAAATAAATAATTATTGTAATTTTAATGTTTCTTTACATTCATCAATTGATTTATTAATTTTTCAAATGTAACGTTTACATTAAACAGTTTTAAAATATTTTTGTTATATCCGGGTGTAAATTTTCAGTGTAATTTTCAGTGTCAGTTTCGTACTTTAGACCTAACTGTATGTTATTGATGTATTTATTGACACTGATCTTTTCTTTCAGTTATGATGAATGTGTAGGACCAGGGACACAGTTGTATGTTCCTACGGACGATCCACCTCCGTACTCTCTCACAGACCCATGCAGGGACCAGCCGTCCCCACACAACTACAGAGAGATGGAGGATCTGTCTGCTGGTGCTGGCTGGGTGTCGACCAGTGTCTCTGCCCAATACCCAATCAGACTACAAGACTTGAGGCACCAACCAATCGCCTCCATCTCTCTGTCAGACTTACCTTTAGAGGAGGCCCCACCATACGAGGCAGTTGTGAGTGAACAAAACCAACCCCTCCCTCTGATGCCCCTGGATCTGCTCAAACACACCAGAGAGGGCAGAAGTCTCCAGGACACTGTTCCCCACAGGATTCTGTAAGCCCTGCCCATCACACTTGTGTCATCGGTACCACACCAGCTCTGAGAGAGACTCCTTTGTTTGACTGGAGTTTCCTGCGTCAAGGGAGAATCAAAGAAAAAAGCTGTGAGCTCAGAACTGAAACAGACACCTGCAGAATCCTACAATTACCTCTTACATCCACCAACACAGCTTTCACAGACACTGCATTTCCTGTTTAATCTAACACAATGGGAGAGCACAGCCGCTGTGAGAGCACAGGGCTATCAACCACTTTGTTTGGAGGCATTTTTGTGCATCAGCATGTCTTTTGCCTGTGGTGTCTTTGGATGTCTGTTTTTCTTCTTTCACTGTTGGGCTTTTAGATTATTTTTTAGATGATCGGTTAGCCTATCCAAACAAAATGCAGTAAGACTTTTCATTGCATTGAATCAGTTCACAGCAAACAACTTAACTAAATATTGTATCAAGTTGTAATTGTGACATTTCCTTAATACATTTGTTTTTAGTGTGAAAGAGTAGGTGCATGCATGCAGACATGTTTATGTGAATGTAGAATTTAATTTCTATATGAAATTCAGTTTAGAGCAAGACATTTCTTTTAAATTGTTACAACCTAATTTTTTCCCTCTTTTTACAATTTTATGGTTGGTTTTAACAATTTACTTTTTGTAATCAAGAAACTTTTTAAAGATATTTTCTAAATTTCATAGACTACATAGAAATTAATTGCTATTTGAATGTCGTCATAAGAAAACATACAGAAAACATATTTACACATAATTTTATTTATTTCCATCTAGCACATACAGTACATCACTGTGATTTCTTTATAGTTCCTTCTATTGCAAAGACCACTGCTTTCTGGAGGTCTCCTGGCAATGCTAACTTCAATAATCATTTTCAATAATCAACTTTCAATAATCATTAAAATAAACAACTTAAAATTTTCCTCCAGATTTTGCACTGATGCTGTGTATGTTATGATTCAAGAGCTGGTACCTAACTTGCTGAGCTAAAAGTTACCGTAGCAGTGATGTCAATAAAATTCTCAATATATGTCCATATATGAAGTCCTTGCTATACACACATTTATGTATAAGCTGTGTTCCTAAAACCTTTGCCCATTTGTGTCATAAAACCCACTTCATTCATTGTAACACAAATGCTTCCCTGCACATGCATGTTTCAGATACATAATGTGCCTATTAATTACCAGGACTGTTAGATTGCAGAGCACTGTAGAAATAATTGAAAAAGTTCTTTCTCTCCCTGACTTGTAGGTGCTTTCAGGATTGTGACCCGATGAGTATGCCTAACCTTTAAATGTCACTTATTGAGCAAAGATGTATATAGGAAGGTGTATACATTTTAAAAGATAAATAAAGTAAGAAATTGCCCAGAAATGACACTGCATGACACACCTCACCTTGTCACTTTCCCTTCGCCGCACGAAACTATACAGCATACTTTTAGAAAAGAGGGACTAAAGGGGATATTTAAATGAATTTGATGCATGAATGCGTATTTGTGTACTAAAAAGCAGCTCTAAACTGAAATAATAAATGTCCCACTATAATTTTATTTAAGAATATCAACTTTAGATTTTTGATTTCCACTAATTTGTTTAATTTTACCCTATGAAGAAACGCATATTAAGTCAATAATGGGACCTCTGAAGTAGCATTCAATTGTTTCTGTAAATGTCTAGCCTCTTCACCTGTTATATACCTCTGTAGAGGCAGGAGCCATGTTGGTCAATGCCTTAGACAGTAAAGTGGTCCAGAAATGTTGTGCTTAACTTGACTAGATGTGTATTAGCTGTTGCTACTACACTATAATACTAATATTGTGTTATCCTTAAGTTTAGAACTTGGTACATCACATTTGTTCCCACAAGACTGTAGCAATTTTGTGTGCATCATGAGAAAAAATAAATGATTAATTAACAAGTTAAAGGAATGTTGTCATGATCAATTAAAACCTATTCTACCTTCTGTTGAGTTTATAGTATTTAGGGTGTGTGTGATTTAGCCACGTCTTGAGAGCTGATGTTCAGGAATATCATTCTAAACCACCTTTTCCACTTTCTGATTCACTGTTTCATTAGACATTATGTTCATAGGTTATAATGTTTGTACCCTGCAATAGCATCTTGGTCTTATAGCCCATTATAAATGTTGATTTACTTGTAAAAAGTCATTTCAAATATGCTATTTCTTTGTTGCAATGTTGTGCTCAGCTGTCCAAAGTAATTATGCTTTTTCACAGAGCTGCAGATGTTAATGTGTTTTGTATTAAAGTCTTAAATCCTTTATCACTGTATCCTCTTAAAAAAAAACAAATAAAAAAACAAGACTTCTTTTAAAACTTTCATCTCTTAATGCTTTTTGTTGGCATTTGTTCCTTTGTAGAGTTTTGTTAATATAGAGTAAATTCAAATTAAACAGCATTGTAAGATAATGTAGTTGTGAACAGTTTAGCTGGAAACTTTTAAAGTAGGATTTGCAATTTATTAACAGATGGATTGTTCACTAAAAGCTTCCAGATGGATAGAATATTTCTTGAACCACTTTACTCATTGACTCCTGTCATTCATAATGCATGACGAGTGTCTCGCCAGCACTGATGTGGATATCCATCTTTCTCCTGCCTGTTTTCATAGCGGCTTCACAAAAAAACGTCCTGAACAGATGGACTGTGCCGGAGCTCCACCCTTAATTAGCCTCTTACCCAGAGCTGCTCTTCTGTTAAATCAACCAGAGAATTTCTTCCAGAGTCCAATCCATCAGACTCAGAATGTGTGTATATTACATTTATACTTTGATACCATTTACTGATTGGGGTTTATAAACCATATTTGTGTATTTATGGTATTTAATTTATGGCACCTTATAATAATACCCAGGTACATTTTTTTAACATTTTTTTTAATCTATTGTGATATTAATTTAAAAAAAATGAAATTTTGTTTTGTGTGAACAGGTGGAGTGAAAATCTGGTAACAATTTCTCCCTGCATTTAAAAAAATACTAAATAATAACAGTAATGTTACTGCATAACACAAACGCTATATTAACATTCATTCACAGCTGATGTATTCTTCCCTTTTTTTATCTCATAATGTATCAGTACTGTAGTACAGGCAAAACGTTCATGCTTTGAATGCGTCACAACAGTTTCATAAACGGAGAAAAGCCATTGCGTTTAAATCTGGTATTTAGACAGACGCTCGTTTAGTAGCAAAGCGGCCATCTAGTGCCATCTAGTGCCATCTTGTGCCATCTAGTGCCATCTAGTGCCATCTAGTGCCATCTTGTGCCATCTAGTGCCATCTAGTGGTAGTGTTTCTACATCAAAGGCATAATGGCAAATACTTGCTCTCTCCGCTAGATGTCATTAACATTCCCACATTAGTGGAAAAATAACAAAGGTGAAATGAAGGTATACCATCAACAGAAGCTCGACCTTTATTAGCGAAACATGGAGAATTACAGCAGTGTAATTCATACATCTATATAACAGGATGTATGTCAGACATGCGTTTAGGCTGAGATGGACAATACTGAGGATCGCTACGACACCGCCTGTGTTCAGGGACCGATTCGCATGTTGTTCATGGACATTTATGGAAAATAGGCGTTTTATTGTTTGTCAGTTATTTAATCACAGAGGGACAACCTATATGCGAGGCTCTTCCGCAACTCATCATATTCCTCATCACTTCTCATTTGCATGTTGTCTACTTTCGCTTCCTTGTTTAAGATCATAGGGAGTTGATCAAGTTGATCACTTTCTGCCTTACAAACATGACCAACGGAGTGGACGATCAGGCGCCTGGCTCGAGTAAAGACGTCTTCGTAAAGTATGTACAATACTACGACAAAGTTTGGTGTGAAGGAAATCTTCGTGTGTGCTCAGACAAACAGGTGACAGATGAAGCGAGGCGCGTGTTATCGGAGGAAGAGCCGCGGCAGAGGTTTAGCGCGCTGGACCTCTATCAGACACTGTACGAGTGCGTGCAGCACAGAGACCGTCACAGACGCATCCAGGACTTTATTAAAGCCACCGAGTTACTGGAGATGTTCTGCGTTAACCTCTTTCTCTTCCCGTGGAAGAAGGAGATTAAAACTTTAAAGGTAAGTGAAAGCTGTTAAGGAAAGAGCTGCTTTCGGTGCAGTTGACTTCCTTAAACCCTCGTGTCCCGTTTCACACAACTGGTGAAGTTGTAAAACATTCAAGCTTGAGATTCGTATTGTACGGCTTTGACTAATTTAACTTATTTCACAAGACCCTAATACATAATAAACGTCAGTGAATGTCACTGCTAAGATTGTCTGATGAAAATGGTAATGTGTGGATATATATATTATGTGTATAGTTTCCTTTTGTATAGAGATGTTTTCATTTTCATTGTCAGTGTATTATTGTCTTTAAATATTGTACATTTAAGTCAAGCTTATTGTTAATGTGTTTTTCTTTCAGACATTTACAGGACACTTTGTTTATTACATCAAGCCAATTTTGCCTTTTGCCAAAAGTATTCTTCAGAGTATTGGTTACAGCATTGAAACAGACACCGAGTATAAATTGTCTGACATTGTTGACCCTGAAAATGCCAGAAGGACAGGATTTTACCTTTTCCTTGCCAGGTTGGAATGTAAATGCCTCCTGGAGCTTATGGCCCAGAGATCACACACAGAATGTCTAGAAATCCTCCATGAGAGAGCTGCTTCTCTTAACTGCATGGCTGGAGATGAGGTCTCAGCACATGTAAGTGACATCTGTAATCGAAATGAAGATGTTCTTCAGGGCGATGTTTATGTTGGAAGTGTCTCATTGATAAATCCAGGGCAACAGCAGAGACAGGACTCACCTGAAATGCAAAACCCTCGTGATCAGGGAGGCAACAGATTTCAAGATGGAGTGATCTCTGAAGTGGAAGGACCATCCAGCTCATTTATGAGTGATAAGTCTATCCTGGAAATGCAGGAGAACTACCCAGACCTGACAATCCGACATAAGCTAGTTTTTAGAAAGTCACAAAAAACGTCATCACAGCCTCCCAAGGCCAAGGAGCGGACTGGGTGCAAAGGGTGCAATGCAACCCTATTCCATGAGGTCAGTACTGACATGAGTGGCCCTCAGTCTATTGCCATGCACACTGACACCGCTCCAAGCAACAGAAAATTACTTATGCCAAATGCAACTGTTGTGGAAGCTCAAGCCTCGGACGACAAACCATTAGGGCTTCGAGTCGAAACAGTGGTACAAAGATGCAGCCAGGAAGAGTCACCAGAAAAGCTGACTGAGCAAATGGGATTGCAAATGAAAGAAGATGTGCCTCTCAAGTACCCCATAGAGGAGACCACACAGGACCAGGTGTGCAACGGAAATAATGACCTCGTCATAGCCCCACCCACAAAATTTCCAGATTGCATGAGTCTGCCAATCTTGCGCAGCCCATCTCAAGAGCCCAACTGCAGAATTACAGGCTGTGCAGAATCTGAGACCATACCTGAACATGAAAGCACCATCAAAGAGCCTCCTCAGTCCATCTACATCCCCAATCCTCTGAGTGGATGCAGCTTGCCATTGGGACCACCAGCTGACCACAATAAGACTGTAAACGAGGGTTTAAGTGCGCAACTCCACAGGAGTCCCACTTTGCAGCAATCAGAAGATGACTTAGTCCATACATATGTGGTGATATAAAGGCACACAGTATTCCAGGTTTTGTAAAGTCAGAAATTTCCAAGTGTGTAAATGCAAAATCTCTCCAAAACCTCTGGGTATGCTAGTACTGCCATAGAAAATATTTGTAGTTTACTTTGCTAGTCCCAATGATGGCAACTATATTGAATGAAGCACTTTATCCTGAGTAGACTTAAATTCTAACTTGCAGTTTAAGAATTTATGATTGTCTGTACGTCCTCTGCTTAACTTTCATTATAGATTTTAAAGTGAAGGATAGTTTCTTGCTGCAATGTGCTCGCATTGAGCTGCTTTATAGGTTTGGGGTTGAAATGATTTGAGCTCAATTAACTTGGCACTTTGCCTTACTAAATGTAGAGACAATTCAAATGTGCACCTACTTAATGGAACTTTTAGCAGGAATATTATTGCAGGAATATTTTTGCCAGAATATTACTGTATAGTGTGTAACATGGTACATCTCTATTATACTTCCTGTTATTGTAAGGAAAAAGGTGAAAATAATTTTGTATTCATCTATAGTACTACTGAAGCTTTTTCCATAGTATTACATGGTGGTATTTAGGTGTATTTAAAAACAATTTAAAACCACTTTTACAAGTTTAAAACTAATCTTTAATATAAATTACATTGGTCAGTAACATCTCCAGTAACATAAATCTGTGTAATGTCTTCAAAAGTAAAGTTTGTTTTGTGGATTAACAAAACAGAAATGTACAAGTTGTTCAATCAATGCAGCTATAATTAAATAAATAAAACACATTAAAATATGACCATATGACATGTCATCAACTATTTTATAAGTTTACACAAAACCAACCATCAGGAATGTTTGCACATCGTAAATGTCACAGTTTTAGGTACAGTAAATGCTTGCTTCATTTTGCTCCAGTTGTATTTCTGGATTGATATGTCCACTCAATGTCCTATTAGTATCTTCTCTCTGTTCTCCTCATATCGATGCAGCATTTTCTTAAGATCATGATCTGCTGGAATTACCTGCCAGAACACATTTAATCAAGAATTAATGAATAGAACAGTTCTGTTTAGTTTAGATTACTGTAATGTAACTAATATGTCATGATGCCATAACTCCCGTGTTAAAAGCATCCAATTGTTAGCAAACACTCACAAGGACTGGAGCAGGGACGTCAAAGGTCTTCTGATGAATCAGCCAGTCTTCATACAGGCTATGGATTGATTCTAGGTAGTCCTACAAGGTGACAATGTGTAGCATCAGTTATAGTGTCAAATGTGTTTCTAATTTAAGTTTTTTTAAGATTTCTAATCTAAGTTTCTAAGTTAAAATGGCTCTTTAAACATCTGAAATCAGCTGTAAACTTGAAACTGCTGTTTCATGTTTGAAATATTTGTCAGGGTGTTAAAGAATAAACTTTTAAAAGTTTATAACTACTAAGTACAACAACTATACTTTAAATCCTTTCATTCTCACCATGGAAATAACCTTCTCCTCCTCTCTGCACCTCTGCTTTAGCCTCTCATAGCAGGTCTGTGGAGACGTCTGGAGATAAACTTACAAAAACGAAATACACACAAAAATACTGATATTACAATTTCAATTGTATTGTATTGTATTGAATTTCTTACAAATTTTTGAATCATCCATGTTTTACAATAGACAGCATTGCTAAATTTGCCTTACCAATTAGATCCACAGGTATTTCCACATTCTTTATGATCCACTCAAACCATTCACTTAAAACAGCAAAGTCCACTTCAGGCATCTTTCCACTGTCAACCAAACAACACACTGTCATGTGTAATGTAAAGCTACAATGTAAAAGACTGAAAGCAGTTATTTGTCTCTACTTTTTGTCAGAAAACAGCAGATAAAACCATTTCAGTATTATAATGAAATATACCTTTTATAAAGATTTTCCACAAAAATGTACTTTGCACTGTAGATGGACCTTTCCAACATTCTGACTGGTGCTGTCTGTAAGTTAAGAGATGACAGGGTAAACAAACAACAAAATTCATAATTTAGCATTCCTTTTTAGCTGCTTATAGGGCTGAGAAGCCCAGCAAATAAACACAACTGATTTTAGGGCTAGGTTAGATACTATAAATTGTACAAACCATTGGCATGACATGTCTATCCAGCATGGTCAGCTGGATATATGTCTGGAGGGTCAGCCCCCATCTGCTTGGGTCCTGGTACATCAAACCCTGCAGCCAAACAAAACACAATTGTGTTTAAGAGAATTGTATTTTTCTGCAACAACCATTGCATGACTTCATATGACATATGACAATAAAAAACTGCATCCTTGTAGATGATAACCTACCAATGGATTGCTTCCATTCACATTCCTCCACTTGGACACAGGCTCTGTCAACACCTGAAAGACAAGAAACATTTTTTGTTGTCGCCTACATAAGAAATATCACACAAGAGGGCAATGACTACCAGAGGGCAATGTCGGGTTATAGTAGAAATATAATTTATAAATTTATTACAAATTCACCATCAATATTACCTCAATATTGCTGGTTTTACCAAAATACTCCATACATGTAGTCTTCCCACTTGCAATATTGCCCTCCAACCAAATCTATAGATGGATACAAGAACCATATTAGCATCAATTGCATGGCGGTATACTGCACGTGCTACACCTCCAGAGATAACATGTTATTTATCCCGATACATGATGTAATTGTACAACTTACTACGGATCTCTTCTCGCCATTTCTCGACAGTTTGCCTTGAGAAGACGACATAATGAAATGCAAAGATGTTATTCTGGGGCAGATTTTAATGGTAGCAGCAAAATCGGCAGGGACGCAAAAATAAGGTAGCTTATATTAATGTTAGTTACAGAGCGATTATGTATAAAATGCTTATGTAATTGTAGCCTTTAAAGCATTAAAGGACAAGTATTATAATAATAAACAGAATGAGCCGTTACATTACGTAGAACGGAAATGCTTGTATGGCTCGTATGGGTTGCAAAAGCAGCTTCAGGACTTACTGCTGCTGAGCGATGCGCTGCTGCTGCTGCTGCTGCTGGGGATTTTGCTCCACGCATGTCCGATTTTCAGTGCAGGTGTTTGACGCAGAAATCTGTTTGTTGACAGGGCTTTGTGTGAATACAAAGGAAAACCAACACGACATAAATCTTTCAAGATATTGACAATCATTGTCTTTTTGTCTGTGTCAGCTAGATAAACAAACAACTACATTAGCGTTTAAAGAACTCATGTTGTATCGCCACAACTACCGCTTGATTCGCGCAACAGTGGGTAGGAACAAAATCCTGTCAAAATAAAAGTCTAAACCGCAACATAAAAGCTTCTTTTATAAAGCAATAACATAATCACAAACCAATCACAAAACAAAATAATAACATTGTATATAAAAATGGGCTTCATATTTAATGTATGATTAATAGAACATACACAACACATTAAACATAATTTAACTTTGATGAGTGTAACTACAAAGTATTGCCATTACAAAATTAGATAAGAGGTAATGGTAAAGACTTCCTTTCTTAACTCAAAACTATTTTTACATCTTCAAAATCTGCTGTTTCTGCCGCAATTCTCTTCATGTGGAATAAAGACAAATGCTGCCTTCATGTGCTTTTGTAAACGTCCTACTTTTACTTCTCAAGTAGTAACAATGGCCTTTTCACATTCAAGTGCATCATTATCGGAATCATTAGGAATCATGGTGGATGTGTGCAAAATGAATACAATATAAGATGTATACAATTACTACAACAGTTACAGAAATTGTTGAAATATTTATTATGTTTGGAATTCAGCATGCGTGAAGTAAATCAGGTGACTGGACAAATTGGTGGTGTTACAAAACTGAACCCTCTCAAAACTTGTTCCATCATTTTTGTTATAATTCGTAGAGTATCCTGCAGTAACTGTGACTGTACCATTAATGTGAAAAAAAAGTTACTGATGTAAGACAAAAAAAAGTTCCTACTGTGGTTCTGGTTGACACATTGTGGCACTTGTGGTTGTAGCCTTGTGGTGTTTGAATGGTTACATCCTTATCAGAAAATCACATTTAACAAGCCAAGAACCACCACAGGAGTTCAGGTTTTTCATGAACAGCTCTCATTGTGCTAATAAAAAACTGTTTTTAACCGAAACAGGATTGTATGTTTACAGTTTTTATAGTAAACATACTTCTCTTGTACTTTACAGTTTTCCCTTCATATTCCTTTATCATTTTCTTCTGAACTAAACTAAGTACACTGTCACTGAAGGTTATTCAAAGGTTAGTCAAATAAAAGCACAAATGAATGCAGTTTTAATACAGATAACTGTTGCCAAGAAATGCAATGCTGCAGGAACACCATTCTACACGAGATACAATAAAACACATCTAAAACAAAAACAGGACTGTACTTAAAAACTGTAAACTAAGCGCTGTTTTTATAAAACTGTTAGTTGATGCCACCTAGTATAAACACACATTACTATAAGGGACTTTGGGTCAACCAGAACTTAATGCATATGTGTTCAATTTAAGTCATGAAGATAGAAATGAATGCAGTTATTGAGTTTACAGTTGCAACGTCCATCGCCCACATTCCCTCTCCACTTATTAACGCTCTCCAGATTTTGGGAATGCAGATGTTGCTCTTTTGTGTGCTTCGTTTCCGCACTGTCATTATTTCCGTTTCCACTCTGTGGAAAGTAATGTCGATTTGCGAAGAGTAGCTTTCTCATAACGGTGCCATACTGCGAACTTCATTCGGTGTAAAAGTGTTTCTTTGGCGCGATGGGGGACATAGAAGCTCCAGAAAGCAACAGATCGCAGCAAGCTGGAGTTCGCTCTCTTCTGCCAAGTAAAGAATTCATCTCGTCACGAAAAGGACAACTGTTGATCGGTGAAGTGGTATGCTTTTATCTTTATCTTGTTAAATCAATCCATTTAAGTGTATACGTTTGCAATTGCATGCATCTGAGTTGGGATAAAATTGTGTTTAATAGTTTAATACATTTCCTTTCGTTCTCTGCTAGTGGCAGCTGGATGCAGCCTGCGTAGAAGTTCTGCATAAACTCACATGACTCGTCACATGCGTGCTGTTTTCTTTTAGTTTCTTTGCCTATTCGACATTATCAGTTAAACGTATGCTTTTAATGTACATCTGTTTTGAAAAGTTTACTTCTTTGTTGATGAATGAGTGAATAAGTGGATGTAGGTCAAACCCATCATACTTTACTCATTTAGCTGAAGGCGGGGTTGCCTTTCCTGTACAGGGTCTCAACACGTTCATGAAAGCATATAAGAAAAATTATTTTATGTGCACTAGGAGAGACTTTTTACAGTAGGTGTGCATGATAATTGTGTTTAAGAATGAAATAAAACAGCATATTGTAATTATTACATTACATTACTACATAATACATATACAGTACATATACATACAAGTTTAATGTTACAGCTGAGTTCCATAATAATTACTGAGTGTGCATGTGTGGGTAGATGGAGTCCCATTTCAATTGCCAAATGTCTGACATGTTTTTTCCCCATATACATATTGTATATGGAGATGTTACATCCTAAAAACAGCAGCTTCACACTACAGCATTACTTCTGATTTACATTGTAGATTTTACTTGTTATTGATAACCTGTGTGTCAATTTAGACCTCTAAATATCTAAGTCCAGTAAAATAGTTCCAAGATATGAATATTTCTGAAAAGAGATAATGGTTACTATTTATGGCACTAGTTACAATATTCTGTAATTTGTTTGTGTGTGGTATTCGATTTCTGAAAACAAAAAACTTTGTTACTTGATTTGTTTTTGTTTGCAGAATAAATCTTTATGCTGCAGATTTTACACAAACAGGCATTTAAAATTAAACAATAAGCCATAACTTAATATAGCAGTAGCTGAACCAGAACAATACGTGCAAGATAATCTGTGGATAGAATCTCTTGCATGGTTTATTCACATGCTAAGACTGAAATTGGATGATATTCAAACTGATACAAATAAAACATGTATCCTTGTGTTTCCTTTCTGCTCAGGTCCTGTCATTCATCAGCTTTGTGTGCTTTGCTGCCTCAACAGCTGCTGCCTTTGTCACAGCTCCCTTCCTTGAGTTCCTGGCAGCCCTTTTCCTGCTCTTTGCATATTCTACAAAGTTCAATGAAAGATTTAAAGGCTTCCACTGGCCCCTCATGGTACGTTCATTGACCTGAATGGAGACCATGTGTCCATGACGGTTGTGATGCATCAGGTTATAACATTTGATCCCACAAATTCTGACTTCCTTTCTCAATGTCATATTTCATCAAGGACTTCCTGCGCTGTGTCAGTGCCTCCATCATATTCTTCATCATCTCTATTATATCCGTGTCAAAGTATCCAGATGGGGCCTCCAAGGCTGCTGGGGTAGGTTGACATCAGATGACATCATCTAAATGTCTCCTATCTTCACTATTATTAAACCCACTGTCCATCACTTTCTAATTCTTTCTGTCTATACTCCTGTTTTCTTAGGTCTTTGGCTTTATTGCGACAATAGTTTTCGCCCTGGATTTTTATTTCATTTTTAATGAACTGGCAAATTTCCTCAAGGGAGGCAATTCTAGTGAGGACCCTCCTAATACACGAGGTACTATAAAGTTCTTGCATAGCTCTCTTTCACAGAAATGATTGCATGACATTCAACATCAGTCCAAACAGCAAAACAAAAGATTAATTTATTTAAAGTAGAAAAAAATATAGGTTAAAATGATTACAAATTACATTTTAAATAAAGTATTTTGAGCAAAGATGAAGAGGCAAAATATATTAATGTACTTAATACACTATATTAAGCACAGGTGAATAAAAAATTTTTGTAAGGTAAGTGAAATGTCATGCACAATCATATAGATGCTTTCATGGAATAAAACAGATCATTATCATGAGGAAATATTGAGTATATTTTTCTGTTTGTCTTTAAGAGACTGTTCTTCCATTCTGTCTCAGACTAACATATTGTTTTTCTTCACAGATGATGACTCAGACTCTGACTCTGACTAAAGCTGTGATTGTGTTAGGAAGTTCATCTCTTAAGAAGAACTAGCATATGACCACTAATTAAAAACCACAGACCTAGATGAGAAGCAACAGTGTTATTAGATATTTATACACCAGTGTCTCACATCAGTCAGAATAGAAGCCATGGTAGTATTGTGTTGTTTATTATATATGAACTAGGTACTGCATCTAATAGCTTAAGTGTATGTATAGTGTTGTTTACATATGTGTGAAGTTTTAGTTTAATGTGCTGTTTTTTAATGTATGAGCCTGATCCTATTTCTGTACTTGGTGTTTATTATTTAGAAATATTCTGAGAGAATATTTTCTCAGAATAATTTCTCTGACGTTTAAAAACTATGCATGATCGTGGCAATGATGTCCTGCCTGTGCATCATTCTTTTAACGATTGCAAAAACTAAAGTGTTTACATCATATGTGAATATAGCAGGTGATTGGCTGGTCACAATCATCTGATTTATTTCCACAGATTTACACTTTTGTGTTACCTAATGATTGCTAGGTAATGCCAATGTTTAGCCAAAGACTTGCAAAAAATGTCAGGAATCTCATAGAATTTGTCTAGAAGTGTATTAATGTTACATGTCCACTGCACTTGTATTATATATACATGTAAGTGTGAGCTTCAGCAGAGCATGAAGGGAGTGTCTCTTTGTTTACTTTAGGCATTCTTCATATATCCACAACATAAACCAGCTTAAAGTTACAGTTCACAACAAAGTTCCAGCGCTACTATAAAGGATTGATAAACATGAACTGTCAGAATACCACATCAATAAATACTATTTGTGCACCAGCGTTGGTTTGTTTTAAACAGATTGGTTTATAAATAAATACAAAACATACCAAAATGAATACACTTTTAATTTATTGATCAACACTATCAAATTCATTGGAGGAAATGATTGCCATCACAAAAGCTTTCAAACAATTAGCCTTTTGTAATTATAAGCACAACTCTATAAATACAAAAATACAAATTTATATCACTATTACATGAAGTAAACATTGCTTTTAGTAAGGGAAGTGAGCAAGAAATAAAATAATCGTCAGTTCTAATCAGAAAGGCAATATCAAAATGTGAGGCCCTCAAATTGTTATAGTCTAAAATGAGTTTGGTAAGCTAAAAATACACTGACTAAATGACATGGTCAAAATCTTCAAATGAGAAGTTTAGCATATATTTTCAAAGAACAGTGAGAGCTCAAAAAAAGCACAAAGAATGAGCACAGTAGTATTGCTACATGAAAAATATAAACAGAATTCAGTTCTTGTGGGTACCAATGGGTCCCCATTAAAACAAAAATCATTCTTATGATTGTCTTAACGTCTTCAACTTTGCACAGTATTTTAGAAGAAGCTCTACTGTAATGATCGTGCCATACTAACACTGGTCTCCTGCCAATAAGTGCCTTTATAAAGCTTAGAGAGACAAAGTATGAATCTAAATGCAAATCATGACGAAAAAAATGTTCAAAATGTTACAAAGTATTTTACACTACACCTTAAATACACTGAATTCCTGTAAAACAGAAATGTTGAGCTGTAGTGTTTCATTTCATTATTTTTGCCAAACAAGGAATAAAATATAAAAAATTAAACTAGGATCACTTCATGAAAGCCAAACTGTGGAAAAAGAATGAATTATATACCCGCTTTAATGCAGTTGCTCTGCTAATGTTGGTTTAACATTAGTGTCCTGGAGTTTAAATGTTTTGACTACACAAGCCTTTACGATTAAGGCACACTGAGAAAGATACACAGTTTAGCAGATGCAATCATATACCGCATACACAGTACACTCGTTCCTTAAAATACAGTCTGTTAGTGTCAGTCATAAGAATTCATACAAACAGTAATCCTTCATGAATGTGATAATCACACACACACA